>JAGXCT010035289.1:0-20964 GCA_022495035.1 Philopotamus ludificatus
AAAAGGATGCATTTGATTTGAAAAAAGGTGTATTTGACGTGAAAAAACTGTATCAGCTCTCAAAATATATAATGATTATGCGGTTTAAATGTGAAGCAGGCTGTGTAAAACTACAATTAGATTTTTTTCAACGTCCATTTTACTCTCAAAATAGATCCGTGCCGGAAAATGCCGCTGCAAAATTGCAACAGTTTCCATGTAGGCTTTCAGAATACCGATGACATAAATCTAAAGCATAAAACAGGAAGCAAACAATGTTAGCATAGCAGCAGCTGGTTGGCAGGTGCACACGTAGTTGAAAGGCATAGTGCACGACGTCGGAGCTAGAAGCAATTTACATTGCCATTATGCTAGGGCGCATAATCGATTTTGAACTTTGGGAATGTGGGAAGCGTCGCAAAAACTGTGCGAGAAAAACGACTGGGAAAATTTATAACGTCTGTAGCGTTTTCATGGAGCTTCATCATTAAAATTCAGAGCATTGCAATTAACATGGCGAAATAAGAAAAGACCGGCCGCTTTTAACGAGGGCTCGGTAACGGGGGAAGAGAAAAAAGGGAATTGTAATTAGTGGCACGCTCTACAATATTCGAGGCACTGTGTCATTTTTGGACGTAATCTAAAAAGGTTATAAATGTTTTTCTAAAATATTAGCCCCGTATAATTAAGAAACATGAATCAAATTTTAAATAAAACATTAATACACATAAAAAAAATATACAAATATAATTTAATATTTTGCAATGCTAGAAATATGAGTTCTAGGAAACATATCGCGGTAAAAAAAATACTTTTTACGATTAAGCTGACTAATCTTTCTCATCTGGAGAAGGTCGAAGAATTTCTCTATTTCGGATCTCTGCTTACGAATAACATAAGCTAGCAATAAAAAAGCGTGGAATGGCCAATCGACAATTTGAAAAAACAGGGATCAAAATAATTTTACTGATTACTTTGTCACTTTGAGGTTTTTTAGTTTTCTTTTGATAGCATAAAAATCGCTTCAATACGCGGCTTCTTAAATTAAATAAGATTAAGTCAGATTTCGGCCAAACATATAATTGTTATAACATATAATTGTTGCTTAATGGGTTTTTCATAAAAATATTTTTAAAAATAGAGAGAGATATTTTTTTTACAAATTGATTTCAAGAACTGGAGTTTGTGTATTTTATTTCTGAATGGGTGTAGTATTTTTTATTTCTTAGAAAGGGGCGTTAGGATAATTAACGGTGGTAATCTATGTTATATACGAGTCATATATTTGAAAAAATATATATAAATATAAGTACTACCTAGCACAATTTTATCGGGAATGCTCAGGATTAAAGTAATCATCGTTATTCCAGTCTTAAGTATTTTTTTTTATAAAATTTTTGTAATTCAATAATTATCGCCCAACGCGACGAATATTTTTAATAATTCTTTCCACGCTTAAAAATCACCATACAAAACATTTATAAAGTAAGCATCCACAATGACTATCAATGTCAAGATACGTCAGGCATACGTGTATCAACACAACAAACAATTGTGACAATTAGACCAATACACTCCGTGACGATGTAAAATCAATAATTATCGCACTATGCGACGAATAATTTATTAATTTATATAATCTTATTCAGTTGAGCTAAAGTATTATGAAAATAATTACAAATACGAGAATTTACCACTGGATTAATATGTCAGCCGTACGAAACCTTTTTTATTATGAAATATTTTTATTTTTAGCATGTTTTTATCACATAGAAGTGTGATCTTTCAATCACGTTAACATTTAACACTCAAAATGAATTTTATACTTGATCTACTCGGCAAAACAATGAATTACGCATCAATCTTTGCCTAAATTGATAAAATCAACGATATATCGTTGTTCAGAAGTCGAAGGGTTAAATTTTAAATTTTAAATTTATATTGCCTGATTAAAAATTGTGCACATTTTATAAGAAACCTTTTATACTAATAAACACAAGAAAAAATATACTATTGTTCTCGTCAGGAAATTATGCAACTGTTTTATTCTTATTGCCCGGGGGTAATTATCTCATCTGTTTAAACTTCGGTTTTTTGTTATGTCTGAAAGTTTGTTCATTTACATTTTTTCATTACTTGAATATATTTTTTACGTGTCTAACTTTAATATTATTTAACGTTTCGCTAAAATTACGAATTTTGATTCTTATCTGCGTCATTATCAAGGAAAAAATTTGTAGTTTTATTGTCTTAATTATCAATATTTCATGTATATTTGCCTTTATCACTGCCAGTGTCAAACCACGACACTGGTAAATTTTAATATTATTTCAGTTGGATTGAAATTTATATTATTTGTTTTATTATTATTTATTCAACGAAGGATAGATGGCATTAAATTAATTAATTCCATCTCGCCAAACTACCTACATATGTTTATAAAACGTGAGGAGGTAATGGGTGTCTTCCTCTTACACACCCCCTGAATTATAAAAAAATCCTTAAATTCAAAGTTATCGTCCTAATTTTAATTTATTATTCATTACAATGAATATATATAAAATAGATAATAATAATGAGTATAGATATTAAAGCTCACGATTTAGAGAGTAATAATGATTATTAGTGACTATGAAAAAGGGTTGGATTACGAATAATTTATTTGCGTTTCTAACTGTTTCTAAGAAACCTACTTGGATGCTTATTTATTATTAAATTTATTTATATATATAGATATATACTGTGATCTATTGTGTGATTACAATGATCTAATTCCGTCTCAAATGACGATACAGCCGGTTTTAGATCCAATTAAGGTTAAATGTCATCAATAGACGCAATACACAGCCGTCGTCAACCTTGTTAGCGTTTATTGGCAAGCCATATTATCTATTCATGGAATTGTATCCATGGCGACACGATGTGGTCGAATACAATACACGCTATTGTGCATTTGTATTCAATAATAATATATATCTATTTTTGTGTCTTATTTGAGAGCTACGAGCTTCAAGTTTGTCCATTTAAATCTTAATAATAAAATAAAATATATGACGTAAAAAAGAAAGACGATTAACACTACTATAGAAAAAATAAACATTCAATGATGTTTACTCTGTCATTTTCAGGACAGACTGATTCCAAATAAGGGATAAATAACTTCCGATCGGGTAGACAGTTCCTATTGTTTGGATTTACTAGCAGTGAGTCACCCGAAAGGGGGATTTTTGTTTTCACTGGATAGATAAGTGACCTATCAGTCATTCGACGAATATTTAGTGTGGTGGACGTAGCAGTGGTGTTATTATGACCTCTTAAAATGGAGAATAAGAAAGTGCATATACGTCATGTGATGCTTTGGAAATTCAAAGAAGGAACTAGTGCTAGAGCGATGGCTGAAAATATATGAAGTCGTGGAGATGAGTCTTTGAAAGATGAACCGAGGGAAGATCGCCTTTCCGACTTCGATGACAAAACGATGACAATTCGAACGACGAGAGAGTTGGCAAAGCGACTCAACATGTTTACATCAGGCGTGAATGGCGAGAAATGCGCCGAACACTCGCACACATGAGGACATGGATATGTGCGAGCGAGAGCAATGCACAAACGGCGAGTTTACGGTCGAGCTATGTATGAATGGAATGCGCGTTATTAGGGTGAATTCCGCGATTTATTTTCAAATACGCGCTATCGGAACACGCGTTATTGGCGGTATTACTGCATATAGATTTGATTCATCAACTAAATGATGCAATATTCACACACCCTGTTTATGAGGGGTATTACTGTACATTGAAGTTTGACGTAAATCATTTACGGCGTTGATGTAATAAAGTAAAATTAAGCAAACAGGATAATGGAAACGCTTTTCACGTACACGTCAGTCAATCACGCAGAATGAAAATTCGCAATTTTCTCGACGGGAATGGGTTAAGTGGCCGGAAAGCCGGTTTAACCAATCACCGTTCATTTTCTTATCCCTCACCCCCGCGGCGACTAACTGTTCCATTGCGCGGGCGGTGGGTGGCTGTGGGAGGCTGGGGTCACGACGTGCCCTTATTCAGATTTATGATAAAGTTTTTCTATTACTTGCGGGGAACACAACTTTTTTTTTTGACGAATGTCGATGCCTTACAGGTGACTGAGTGAAAATGTTTTTCCTTTAAAATGTACTCTGCGGGGGAAAATAAATTTAAAAGGCTTCGGGGCGTTTGGAAAACGTGATAATAAAAAAATGAGCCGCACAATGCATACACGAAAAACATTTTCCATTCATGAGAAAATGCGAATATGACGTCAATAAAATTGAGCATTCAGCGAAATATTATTATATAAAATTGGGCATATTCATCGATTATTTTAAAGGATTCTCTCATAAATCAATCCATCTTTTTACTGAAATATTGTGCTGAAGCCGAGCTTTCAGATCATTACGTTTTAATACGCGATGACATGTGCAATCGCGGCGAAATTGACTGCTTTGTATGCCGACGAAAATATTATGTTATCCCACGCGAGGGTATCTTGACAGAATCCCACATGGATGACTAGCTGGAGAGGGGTTAAGATATATCAGGAAAATAATGTAATTTGTATTTTGCAAAGGACGTGGCAAAAATTCCTGGGAAACGTTAGAATAAATATTGCCGAACGTTTTGCGAGAAAATGTTAACATAAAATACATTTCAGTGCGAAAGATAATAATGACATTTAGAGCAGGGATCACCAAACTGTTTGAGAACGAACCATTGATATTAAATATTATGTTAATTAAATGGCTGATACACTCGGATACTCTCAGACTAAGGCAGGGGTTCTTAGCCTTATTGCAGAATTATTTATTTATTTTATTATTGTTCTCTGAACAGCTTTACGTATTTATTTACATTTATTACTAAATTATTATAAATCGAAAGATTAAGCATTTATTTACGTTTACAAAAAAATCATAAAAAATACCATACAGTTACAAAAAAATGTCCAAGATAAAAAGTTAATTCAAAATATCAGGCACATTCAGTGCGATTGACATTGCGTATTACTTACTAACTTTTCAAAGTTAAGAGTGTAAGATTTCCGCTATAGAATTAGCAATTTCAGAAACGTCTAACTGAGTATTAACCGTTTAGACGCCACAGCGTGCAGGCACGCGAAATCGGTCCAACCACCAGCGCCACGGCAAACGCTACTACGAATTTATTTATGAATAAATATAATGCAGACATTAATGAGACATCTTTTGAAGGCAATGTAATTGTTAGAATGTCGATATGTTTAGCCGTTTTATTTTATTTGAAGTTTATATGGCGTACGGTAAAAATCCATATAATTGGTTTGGCGATTGAGTGTTTAAAAGGATTTACAAATGAATTTACTGGTTCGATAATTGAAAGAAAATTGCTGGAATTTACTTTCAAATTGCTACAAAAGCTTCTTAAGGTGAACACTAAATAGTTTTAGGTCAAAAGTATTTCACCAATCACTTTTTTCATCCGTGCCCGCGGTTATAGAGTTAAGAACCCCTGGTTTGGGGTCTAGACTCTAGAGCAAGAGCATTTAATAATAACCGGCAATATTCATAATTAGGGTGTGTGAATATCCATTTCAATAGTTGATGAAGACAAATCTATATACAGTAATACTCCCAATAACGCGTGTTCCGATAGCGCGTATTTCAAAAAAAATCGCGGCAATCCCTCTAATAACGCGAGCGAGTTCTATTCATGCATAGCTCGACTCTATGCCGTTTGGCTGGGTGCGCCTGTGTTTTGATCTCGCTCGCACATATCTATGTCCTCATGTGTGCGAGTGTTCGGCACATTTCTCACCATTCAACCGAATATTTCATTCATCTAAGATACATTTTTTTATATTGTTCTTAGTTATGGCAGATTTGTATTTTTTTGCGAAGTACCCGTAACCCCAAATTATGTATGTGCTTTATTATCCCGGTAACGCGTAGTTCATAATAACGCGGTCCCAACTTTCGCGTTATCGGGGGTATTGCTGTACGTTCGAATGTGTCAAGAATCAATGACGGAAAAACAGTGGCGGATTTTCCTAGTGTCGCACAAAGCACGCGCCTGGGGCCTCATAAACTTAGGGGACCTCAATGTTCATCTCTCAAAATATTATTTTCCATAATAAAAAATAAAATAATTTAACAGTATTCCCTAAACTGACAGATGAATAATAGCTATGATATGTTTTACGGGTGTCAGCCCTAGCGGTCGTAACGACGTAACGACGAAAGCCTCTTGCATTGTTTTATATATTACTCAAATTTAAAGATGAAGTTAATAAAAAATAAGTTTAATTATGTTTTTCTTTCCGATTTTGGCATAAATTGTTCTGAAAATAATTATGCTTCGAGTGAAAAAAACATGTGCATAGAATGCACACTGTATAGTGTAGAGGTAGTGTGAAAATATTTGGGGGCCTCAAAATTGAATAGCGCCTGGGGCCTCTTCAGTCCGCCACAGGCCAAACTGAATGGTTTAAAAGGTACCTTTGTATGTATAGTGGGATTGTAAAGGAGTTATTCATTATATTCATATATATGGCTAGACAATAACAGTATAGTCAAATAAAAAAAAGCATTTCATGGAAAAGTTCCTCAATATTTAATAGAGGAAAAATATATTTTAACAAGATTTGTACTTCGATCGCCACCCTTTCAAGGCGTATTTAAAATAAAGGGACTACAACAATGGCTACTTAAACATTTTTAGTATACTGGGGGATTATTAAAATGTTAAAAGTCTCAAAAAAATCGATCAGAAAATTTTGATTTAAAAATAATCCAGAAAGTGAAAAACTTAGCAAGTGGACGATGCACTTGTGAGTGCCAAAATCGAAAGTACAGTAAACCCCCCTATAACGTTTGCGGCAGTTTTTTCCTATAACGTCAAAACCCCCTATAACGTACATATTTTAAAACGCTAAATAGAATTTCATTAAAATATTTTATAATATAAAATGTCACGTTGATCTTCCCTGCCCGCAAGTTGCGGGAAGATTACGTCAGCGAAAATACGAAAGGATATCGCTCATCGCGCGAGTCAAGTCATTTGCCCTGGTAAACAAGTGAAAATGTAAAAAAAAAGAAAAATTAAAATGTCTGATGTACTGATCTCCTTCAAATCAAAAAATAAAATTACCGTTAATAATAAAATACGTTATAGGGGGGTTTACTGTAATCCAATTTTTAATGCACGACTTGATAACTAGAGATAGAAAGCAATACCTGATTTAATTTCTTGACACTTTGACAAATTAAATAATTTTCATCCAAAACATGCTAGTAAATTATGAAATGATAATTCATCGCTAGTTTAAAACGTTTCTTCTCAAGATAGCGATGGAGGTGATCCAGTGACGTAGCTAGAAATTTTGGACCCGCAAATAAAGCAGGCTGATGCCCCTTTCTATTTTTTCTTTAATTCACCTAAAGAATCATATTGTAAACCTTAATTATTAATTTAATAAATGTTTAATTCACACTATGATGCAACTGTATGAGCTTGAAGTAAAAAAAAATCAGGGGCCCCATGTGGGTCACTAAATGCCAAGGGCCCCAATCACAAATATTTTTATTTATTTTTTGGTTTAAATTCAACAAACTACCCGATGAAAATAATTAATAAAACCCATATTCGCTGTGGAAAAAAAATGTATCAATGGGATGTACCCTTTTTTATATGAAGTCGAAGATTTTAACTCACTATATTTTTATTTGAATAATTTTTAGATCATTGTGCATTTTGAAATATGGTTGTTGACGTCACCTGAATGGCCCGTTAATGGCGTTAGTGCTAAGAGCCCCTAATTGCCGAGGGCCCAAAGGGTTTCGAGGCCCCATGCATGACGAGGGCCTCGATTAACCAATCATATTTTCGGCGCTATTCATCGTAACGTCTGATAACGAATTCCTGTTAATTTTAAGATCATTAATAGTTTCTGATGAGGATGTTGTGCTTTAAACTACATAATATACATTTAATTAACTGTTTTAATATATTATTGTTAAATACAATTTATTACATTAATGATTTTCCTTTGAAAGCTTCAAAAGCTCGTTAAATTCTGAAGCTATTCAACACGAAACCAATGGTTTCAGGATATTGGTTCAAGGAGCTGATACGCAAGATTTGATTCATTCATAAAAAAAACATTTATGCGATATAAACAAATTCCATATGAGAAAAATTGGATTTCTTTCTGTTCTTAAGCACCGAAGTCGTATTCAATTTGAGCGAATAAAGTCTAATATATATTATATGAAAGCAATGAGAATTCTTGAGGAATTGGATTTAATTTAATTACATTTCGAAACGCTAATAAAACCTGAAATTGTATTTTGAGACAGACAATTTAGAATTAATAAAAAAGGGCCTCAAAGTCAACACGTGACATGGGGACGACTAAATTATGAACAAAGGATTATTCGACACAAAGCCGGTTAACGATGTAAAGGGATTTAAATTATTAAAAAAAAATATTCAATTTAAAAACGCTTAAGGCATTAGAACTAGAATTATCTAAATATAAGATTGAGATGACGAGCCATTCCCAGTTACTAAGAAATATATTTTAATCATGTTTAACGTTTTGTTTGTGATTGATTAAAAAAATAATTTAATTTGTTAAAGTAAAATCTCTCAAGTTCTTTAATCAACTTATTCAATTAACCTTTGTTTTATTTAAAAAAATAAAATAAAAAATAAAACAATCAACTGCAATGAAGCGCAGCAAATAAATAAACTTTAATGAAACGATGCCTTACTATGGTTTTCTTAATTAATTAGACGAACTGCTGAATAAGCGAAATTTAATTCGCCAATCCAAATATAAATTCTGTATTATGGCAGTTCGCGGAATTTTATATTTAAACTTAAATGTAAAATTAAATTAATTGATTGTAATTAAAAAACATATATAATTATACAATAGAAGTCGCAGAGGGACATCTATAGCGAATACGAAGGCTAGTTAGAAGTTATTGTACAAAAAAAATATGCAAAAAAATCACCTCGCACTTTATTAATAAAGTAAATATTCATTGTGGCTAACAATGTCAAGATACGTCATGAGCAAGTGTACCAAAAGCACAATAAAACTATAATAATTAAACTAAAACAGCACGTTTACATCATTTTTATTATCGAACTTAAATCAGCGATTATCGCCCAATGCGACGAATAATTTAAAAAATCTTTCCACGCTTAAAAATCACTATACAAAACGCTTGAAACTTTTTTGACGACAACAAATAAAGTAAGCACCCACAATGACTACCAATGTCAAGATACGTCAGACATACGTTATCAACACAACAAATAATTGTGACAATTAGACTAATACACTCCGTGATGATCAAAAATTAACGCACTATGCGACGAATAATTTCAAATAAATTTGTAAATTTCTAATAGTGATTTACTACTGTTTTATTTATTTAAAAATATATTTATTTTTATAATATTTAATCCATGTTTTTAATTTTGAATGTATTATGTATTTATTTAATTCGGATAATAGTGTACAGTAAACTCTTTTATAACGCTCTCTGATATATTGCGGTTTTCTATAACAAGTACGGCAGTCCCTCATATAGCGCTACCTCTTAGAACGTCTATTTTCACGGTCAAATTTTGTCGATATGTTATAATACCTGTATCTCGCGAAATAAAAAAGAGCCAATACTCTTTTGTTGACAATAAAAAATAAGATATGAGGTTGACATTGAACAAGGTCATTTAAAATATGCGAATGATTAAATGATCGTTGTGAAAATAAAATTAAAAAGCCCTTGACTTGACTTTTGTCTTCTTATAGAAGGGCTGATTGTATTTCAAAATTAATATTTACATAAATTCGTTACGGCGGCTCGGAAACAACCGCATCGTCCGAAGGGGGTCTCACAGAGACCCCAACCATTTCAAGTCAAAATATTGATATATTGTTCATCAATATCTTGCCATTTTTAAAAAAATGGATTATTCTCAAAATAAAAATTGTTGATTTTTTGACTAGCCAATATGACGCGTAAATGACACGCACACTCGGTGATGTTCAGCTGTAAACTGATGACACACCGCACGTGTCAATCTTAAGGTTTCACTCGCATTTATTATCTATATTATTTATTCTTTAAACATTTTTAGACAAATGCAAAATGTATTATTTATGTTAAAAAAATTGGGGTCCTTCATAGACCCCATCGGCACGGTTAGATTCAAATTTAAAAATTGCCATATTGGGTATGAAAATAATAAGATATAATAAATATTGTATTTATGTGTAAAATAATTATTATATAAAGATTATGCTACCGTGTAAATCGGGGGATTACTTTTCGACGGATTTATCCCCTTTGTTTGCGCAATAAATTGTCTTAATAATAATTTTGCGCACATTTTATGCAAAAACTCATAAATAAACTGTATGGAAATTACAATTTCTATGGCCCAGATTGTACAGATAACACCCTGACATATTAAATTAAAGTTTATCTCGATTCACAAACGCAATAAAACCAAGTATTTTATTGATATTGGAATGTAGCAAGTTTCCATATTAAATAAATTATTTATTCTTTGAAAAAATCATGCCGTATTCACTGAAATTTGTTCGGAATATTCCCTCTGATTTTATTCCGTCAAGCCTGAACTAAAGTTTTCGGACAAACTTGGGGCATTAGAGAAATTTTCATATACCCAAAACTATGTATTTAGATATACGCATATATCGGAATACGTTTAGTTTATGTAGATGAGACAGGAGCGTAGGGGATTAGAAAACGTCAGGACAAAGCCGGTTGTTGATTCGCCAATGTTTCGTCAGAAATTAGAAAATACTGCAGACCATGTTTAACCCTCATAAAGTAGGATTAGACGGACTACCCGCAGACTACTGAAACGAAACTCAGATCAAACTTTCCAAATAACGAAACCTATAATGAATATATTATATAATAACACTGGATTCGACAATGCGGGTTGTAATAATAAAAAAAATCATGGACGTATTTTTTAGTGTCAGTGCTACGCGCATGACGTACATGATCGAAATTCTTTCGAACTTCAATTTGTCGTTACATGTAAACTAGAGGGAGTTAAGCGATGGTGTTTGTCTTAAAAATCAGCTCATAAACACAGCTTACAATAAACATACAACGTATTACAAGAAAGTTATAGAATGTTAAATATAAATATAAACATAGCCATTCAAAACGTCGCTTTTTACAAAAAAGCGTTATAATTGTTTTTATTAATCAATATATTGAGCTAAAAATTGAACTACTTCAATTTTAACATTTATTGGATAGTAGATGCAAAAAAAATATATTTATATAGGGGTCAGCAAACTTTTTAGGAACGGTCCGAATTGTTTTTTTTTTTAAAATGGCCTTTTGAATGTTAGATGTTAAACACACATCAGCTCTACAGTGTATCGCGATTGACATTTATTTGCGCGTTTTAAACCAGTGGTTACAAGGGGAATTAGACTAATTTGTTTGACAAATTAGTTTAAAAGAGATTCAATTTAAAATCACTAATAACATCAATAACTATCTATGTCTATGAAGAGATAATGGCAGAAACAATAAAAGCTAGGTGGAATAAATACCGGCCAGGATTTAAGCTGTTATAAAAAATAAAGTAGGGAAAACACAAAATATTATTTTTCTTTTAATCTTATTTTTAAGTATTTTTCGTCTAAATTTTATAAAAAATGTAGTTTAAATAAATGTCCTTTGTTATTTAATTGTATCTACTGCATAAAATTCATCGATTTTGTATTATTAGAAAAAAAATCCCAAAACTAACACATCTACAAAACTTATATTGATATTCTAAGGATTTACTTGATTACTAATTGGATATATTATTAGAGTAAATAAATAATGACAATATTGAACGCTCTTCCCAAAAACGTTGCCCAGCCCCGACGAGTGGCGCGTGGAGACGTGAGCATCTGTGCGTGAATCATATGTGTCAACCGGCCGCCGCGATCTGTTTGAGCATTTCGATCACTTGTTCGATTGATTATTACGAAAATAAAGCGAATCGAGTTTATTTTTTTAAAGGAGATGAAAGAACATATCCTAATTTACACGTTTGCATAGATCTCGTGTAAAAAAATGGTTTAATATAGCGGTAAAACGGTGTATCTAAACACCTCGCCAAAAAAATAATTTGGTAAAAAAACAGCAGATTCGTTCTCAGATTCGTGGCATCGAAACGTTAAACAGCCATGTTAAAAATAAATCCAAGATGGCCGCCGCTGTCACCTGTGATCTATGACGTATGTAGAATAATATGACTTTTAATTAATTATTTATATTATCTGCGAATGATGCGATATAATTTTGTGTGTAATCTCTTTCATTCACGGTCTGCGAGGATTATTGCAGGTTTATCAGAATACATTAGCTATTCAGAGCGAACAATTTGTGCGAAAATAGAAACCCCTGACCCACGTCACGTTGCCGTTAAATTCATTTTAATATCTTCAAAATTAAATGAATTAAGTCTACAGCGCCGAAATTCGTACGAGGGCACGTCTTTTTAGTGCTTCCGTGTAAAAAAATATCGTAAAATAAACCCCCCGGTCGTAAAACAAATACGACCCGTGCTCTAATGAGTGGTGAAATTTTTGGCGGTGAATTGAGTCGTTTAAAATATAATATTTATAATTATGTATAAGGGTTTGATATAAAAAAAATGATATTTTACGTTTGGGCAAAAAAATTTAGATAAAAATATCATTGTTCTGATACATCGGCCTTGGTATTCAGCGGACATGGCCTCCTGCTACGTCTTCACATTCTCAAATATAAAAAAAATACGTGGCAATGTTTTGCTAATATTGACGAGTTTACGTCGTACCGAAAAATTGCATTCCAAAGTTCTTTCCAATTTTTTTTTATTATCAAACTTTGTATTAATATTAAAATATTCCATCATATAATTTACATAATCATACGATCAATATTAATTTAGCTTAGGAAAAGTTTTCCAATAACGGATGTCAGTTTTGTTCGGATTTTTTATTTTATACAAAACAAACTCTCTTAATTTTAAAAGTTTATATTAAAAACGATTTTTGATAAAATCGTCTATACGTATTTTAATTAAATAAATATGCGATTAAGTATTTTTTTTATATATATATTGACCCTTTCTCCGTCTACGATTAAAATTACAATATTTGACCTCTAGTTGAGGTCTGGCAGAATTTTCGAGTAATTTTCTTTGATAAATACAAAATTAATTACGTAAGATTGTAAATATAATTATAATGTGTAACCCAAAAGTCAATCAAGTTGTAATTAAATACGTAATTAAAATTTTGATCCTGAAGCTGCTCACTTCACGGCGAGAATTAATTATTTTATATTAAAATATAAAACGATTATAAAAATAAAACTATGATTAAAAAATCAATCTTTAAATTGCACTCAATATTATTTCATTACGTCGGAATGAAAGGTCGAACGATGAAAAATTATAATGGCGGAAAACCTTAATTTGTCCCCAATTTCCGGACGCTGTGAAAACGTCGATTTTCATTTGAAACTTTTTTCTTATTTTTTGTTGCATTGGAAAGCATTCCGCAGTGTGGCGAGCTCGTAAACACATATTTGCGTTAATCTTCGGTTTCCATGGTGACAGTCGGAATTCGCGTAATGCCAACACTCGGGACTATATCCGGTTCCCGTTTCAACAGATGCGACATTCATTCGTTTGTCCGGGCGTTTTAATTAGAATTTTAAAAAAAATGTCCAAACTCTTTATTTATTTATTTCATAATATTTTTTAATAAGTAAATGCGATTCATGGATTTTCGTAGAAGGATTAATCTATCTGGTACTGTATAAGCTCATTCGCGGTTGCATTATCATAATAATATGTATGTTACCTACAAGTCATGACACTGACATGACATGACATTAATTAATTCCAAGTCTCTTACACCCTCATTACCCCTCCCCTGTATCATAAAATAATCCCTGAATTCATAATTTTCGTCGGACACCTATCCGACTACTAATTTAGCTCAGTCGCGGTTGACTTACATTATCATAATAATATGTATGTTACCTACAAGTCATGACACTGGTAATTTTAATATTATTTATTCAAAGAATGCATTAAATTAATAATTCCAAGTCTCTCACACTCGCATCCCTTCCCCTGTATCTGATTCTGCAATTATTATATTTAAAAAATAGTATTATTTTATAATCACGACTTGTAGGCCAACTGTGACTGGGTTCGAATATAAATTGGATAGGTTGACCAAATGGAGAGTTACGTATACTAAGCTCTATTATTTCCCGCATCTTTTTTTTATGTATTTATTTATTTATTTGACGATGGATGGCATAACAGAAAATCTAAAGCACCACTCACTAGAGCAGGGATGAGCAACCCGCGTCGCGTTGGCCGCATGCCGCATAAAAAAGGTTCCTCTTTCCGGCACTAGAGTATAAGCGAGTCACCAAAGTGTATTTCATAGATTTTCGGCAGAGGATTAACCTATCCGTTTATTGTCTTAGCTCAGTCGCGGTTGACTTACATTATCAAACTGACATATGTTACCTACAAGCCATGACATTGGTTAATTTTAAAATTATTTCAGCTGGTTTGAAACTTATGTTATTTATTCAATGTTAAATAATGTTAATTAATTAATTCCAAAGTACCAACTACCTACAATAATATAATATTTCAATTTATAAACGTGCGTAGGTAATGTATCTCTCATACTTATATACCTTCTGGCTAGTGTCATAATGAATTCCCTGAATTCATAGTCTTCGTCGAAGGATTAACCTATCCAGGTTACCTTAGTTACAAATCGCGGTTAACTTATATTGTAAAATTGATATATGTTACCTACACACCATAAAAATTGGTTTAAAATTAATATTATTATTGTAATTGGTCTCTTCCACTTACATACCCCTTGGCCAGTGTCATAAAGAATTCCCTAAACTCATAGTTTTTGTCGGACACCTATCCGAGTACCAACTTAGCTCAGTCATGGTTAACTTACATTATTGTAATAATATGTATGTAACCTACAAGCCGTGACACCGTTAAAATTAAACGATATTTTTAAAACTTTTCTTAGAAACAATATTTGGCATATTAAAATGACCAATGATCCAAGAAAAGACTAAAATATTTTAAGATCTACTGATAAACTGTCGATATTTAAAAAAAATATCACTTTAAAGAACGCGCATAGTTCAAAAGAAGAGCAGTAAACATGTTTTCTTCAATTGTTTTGCCACATTGAGTATAAAAAAAATTGTATTATTTTATTCTGAAAATATTGAGAGCCACTGATCTAGTGTATGCTAAACTAATTAGCGCTGATATGATAAGCCCAGCATTGGAGAAATTCATCCGAATTTTATTAAAAAAGAGAGGAGAAATGTTATACTAAGCAATCAGAGCAAATTTTGATTTATTCAGACTAAATAGATAAGCTCGCTGAAAGAAATGCGAAAGATTCAGCAGCGAAGAATTGAATAATAATAATTATTTTTTTAGGATTATTTATAATATACTATTATAGGCAAGTTTTAAGTTTGATTCAAATTTTCTAAGAATCTTTACGTAATATTATTATAAATAAAAGCTAAGAATATCCCACTTAACATAGCGATCAGAGATTCCAAACAGGCTGTTACAGGCTTTTCACTTCTAATTACCCCTTTCGCAAAACAAATTAACCATTTTGCAAATCAAATTCACCCTTTTGCATTTCAAATTCACTATTTTCCGTAACCAACGGCGTCGGCCGATGGGGTCTATTTAGTATGTAATGAATGTATAAAAATAGACTTTAAGCGTTTCATTAATTAATTAATTCTTCATAAATATCTTGGCTTTTTAAAAAAAATTGATATTCTAACAACACTCTCGGCAATGTCTCGCCCTAGACTGAGCTCTCATAGCACGTGTGAGTCGCACGTTTTACTCTGATTTCACTCTGATCGAGACTTCGTACAGAATGCGAGCGAGAAAAAATATCGCGCCCGTGGCAACAGCAGCAAATATTGTTGTTTTTTGACAATAAAGGATTACAAGTTTGGGATACGTAGAATTATATTAAAAGAAAAATCAAAAACATGGGGTCGCAAATAGACCCCATCGGCACGGCTAGGTTAAAACAACACAATATTCAGGGACTATTTATATTAATATTTATAGAAATAGATCATATATTAGGTGTATCGGAAAGAAACCCATTTTTTGTGACTTATTCGAGAGCTTAGGGCTTGTTCATTTTATTTTTAAAAAATATTCCTCTAAAAAAAGAATTCATTCTAAATAATTTTGTAAGAAAATCAAATTTTTTTATGATATTAAATATAATATTTTTGATGCGTATTTTCCAGTTTTCTGGCTAAATAGATATCGTTAATATCCTTAGAAGTAAATGAATCTGATTTTCCAGATCACTGATGGATTTCCTTTCATTTTCCGGAGTGCAAACCGTTTCAACTAGATTGTCTTCGATTATTTCATCTTGGCCGAATAATTCCTCAACATCTCAGCTATACCTTGGAAAAAGTCCTAATATTTTTTTTTTATTTTTATTATTAGAAGCATTATTCTACCTTTTTAATATTTATTTTATTTTAATTATTAACGCGGAAAATATCACTGTTTTTCCGAAAATTCATTAGATCGCCGATATCTAGCCTCGCGAAATTTAATGGCGCCAGCCTATATTAAGGGTTTTTAATTGGTTTTTCGTTGTTTACGTCGTATATCGTCATAGGCTAAATCCCCCGCGGCGAACTAAATATACCCATGCACGTTTGCCATAATAAAATATGTAACGTGTATACTTGCGAACATTCCTTTATTCTGCGAAAATGGATTTTCTTCTTGAAAAGTCACCGGGTATGAAAATTCAATTATCCCGACGTCAGAACTATCTCGCACCGATATCACTTTGCAACAAAATATAATATAATAAATACTGTGCATGACATATTATTTACGGATATAAATATCATATTTATATATATATATTAATATATTTATTCGATGACAATATTGACTAAAAAATTATTCCTGTAACTGTTCAACGGCTTGAGCAAACATCCATTCCGCGTATTCTTCCGATGCGAAAAACAATTCTTTATTTTTGCACGTGTGTCGCTCTCGCAAATCCCCCGAGAAATTTATAATAAAATTATTATTAATAATCGTAAAATAAATATTTGCAACAAAATGAGGACGGCGTCCCACAGGACGAATATATATCTGGATGATGTGAACCAATACGTTCATGTTTCGGTATTACAATCGTTTTTATATTTTTATCTTAATATAAACGAAACGAGCATGAAAATCCCTTAAATCTCCGATAAACTTAAGCTCGTATTTATCCTCGGTTCCAATAATCGTGAGCGGAATACGCATAATAAATACAGTTTAATTATAAAAATGTACGTAATTGAGATCGGGTTGACGACCGCTGCTGTAAGCTGCAGTATCCAATCTGTTTCACTCGTTTCTGGTTAGAGTCTGGCTAAGTAATCAGCGGTAATTGGATTAACAGGGATGAAAATTACTGTTTCGAGTAATTACACGGCTTAAAGTCCGGAAGTTCTTTCTTAAAAAAATTACACTGGTGTTTAGGATGCATAAATATTTTCCGTATAAATCTATATATATTAATAATACATCATAACTATAACATTGATTTAATATTATAATACAGTCAATCATCTTTCGTTTTTTATTGTTTTGATACAACACGAATTCGAATAAAATGTATTTTTCTAACAATTTTGACAAAGCGACATTTGCGCGCGGTATTATAAATCGACGCCGACAAAACCGCGCCGAAAAAAATATTACAACACCTAAATATTAGCCTAATATGATTTAAATTAACCTAACTATACAGTCAGCCCTCCTATAACAAAGAATTCAGGACCAGGTTATAGAAATTATAGTATGGCTTGTAGGTAACATACATATTATTTCGATAATATAAGTTAAACGGATAGAATAATTTAATTTAATATCATCTATCCTGCGTTGAATAAATAATTATAAAACAAAAAATATAAATTTCAATCCAACTGAAATAATATTAAAATTGACCAGTGTCATGGTTTGACAGGCAAATATACATGAATTATTGATAATTAAGCATAAAAGACGATAAAACTGCAAGTTTTTTCTTTGATAATGACGCAGATAAGAATCAAAATACGTAATTTCAGCGAAAAATTAAATAATATTAAGCTAGACAAAAATATATTCAAGTAATGAAAAAATGTAAATTAACAAACTTTCAGACATAACAAAGTTCCAAGTCAGATGATACCCTGTATGATAAAGAAATAAAACAGTTGCATTAATTTCCGACGAGAAGAAGGTGATGCTGTTTATTATTAATAATTATAATAATAAAAAAATATAAATTTCAATCCAATTGAAATTATATTAAATAAAATCAGTGTCGTGGTTTGACACTGGGGGGAATATTGAAGAGAGACTCATTCCCCTTGTACCTATCTTTAGAATCTTTATATGAGTGAATGGCGCTTTGGAATCTTTCTGCTTTCTGCATCCATCCATCGTAGTCAATAAATAAATAAATATCTAAACGTTTTTAGTCTTAGATTAATAATAATACTGTTAAATAATCTCGAATTCATCGTTTATATTTTAGACTCGATTGTATTCGTATAACCTAATCTAATCTATTCTTAATTGATCCGTCACGCGGCTCGAAACCAACGGCGTCGGACGATGGGGTATATTTAGTCTTTTAAGTCAAGATATTGTTGAACTCTTCGTAAATATCTTGGCTTTTTTTAAAAAAATGATTATTCTATGAATGAAAATAGTTATTTATGAAATATATTAATAAAAAATTCAAAATATTGACCAAGTTTTGAATTTTTCTACCAATTAATGCGACCCCATCGGCACGGATAGGTTCAATAATCCCAAATCGTTTTCCTGCATTGATTGTTTATATTTTGGACTCGATTGTATTCGTATAAACTAACACAATCTATTCTAAAAAATTATTCCTTATTAAAAAACTCACTTTATTTTAAAAAAAAAATACGAATAAAATTGCAATAATTGCGCTAGTCCTGTTTTATTTTAATCTATTTTATTTATTTATTTATTTAACTACGATGGTATGTTAAAGGTTATGGTAATAGATAAAGGGAATGAGTCTCTCACACTAATATTCTCACCCAGTGTCAAACCATGACACTGGTTAATTTTAATATTATTTTAGTCCGTTTAGTACGTTTTCCCTCCAACTACGCTTTTATCGGTCCCTTAAAATACGTAAAAACGGGGTTTCACTGCAGTTCTTTAATTGATTCATCTCTAAAACTCATCGCGTTATTTTTTGGATTCAATTTAATTCCGAAATTGCTGAATTTTTCTAGAAATTATCGCTGAAAATGAGTAAATCAAATTTCCATGACATGAGATTAGGTGAATTTCGAACATTTCCAATTTTCAATTCCGGTGCAAAATTTAAATAACCAATTTCGGTAATTGAGCGCGAAATTTTAATTTCACGCTTACAACACCGCGAGCCGCGTGCATACAAGTTATTAGGGTCGGCTCGCGGTGTTGCGCAGCAGGAGTCAAACAATAAATCCATTTAATATTCTTGCGTTATCGTGCGGAACAATGTCGTGAGTAGAGGATGACACGATATTAAAGAAGAAAATGTCATTACGGAGGGTCCCTTGCGGATTTATGGAATTACAAGGATTCATACTTGGGCACCGTATTTTAATGGAAAGCAATTCCGCCGCAAACCGTGGCTTTGCAAACTCCGAATCCCGTGCGAATATACCGCACTAATCATTTTTGTAGGCGATAATTAAATTTTTCCACACATCGGCTAACAATGCCACAACTGTTGAATACATAATTCGGCAGTCCAAAGTTTATTCAATGCCTAATAACCGAAATCCCCCCATGGGACGCGATACGAGCCTGATTTTGAAGCGAAATATTGGTAGCCTACGTCAAACACTTTATTAACCGTTTCGATGCCACGGGTCTGAGAACGAATCGTGCCCTCAGTGCCACGCTGTTTTTTACGGTGATTTGTATACACCATTTTACTGCTATTTTATAACATTTTCCTATACAAAATCTATGCAAACGTGTGAATTAGGATATGTCCTTCCATCTCCATTAAAAAAATAAAATCGATTCGCTTTATTTTGGTGATAATCAATCAAACAAATGATCGAATTGCTCAAACGGCCGCTCGACTTTACTGATCAACACATTCGCGTGACTCATGCGTAATGTGCCACGCGTCACTCGCCGGGGCTAGGCAATGTTCACCATTGCGCATATGTGTATGCCTTTTTTTTTTAATATTAGTGATGCAATTCTGTTTGAAGACAAAATACGTATGTATTATTTTATAGAGGAAAATTAATGCCTCTAGATTAAAAGGAGGATCATCTAACCATTTTATCGGCAAAATTGAAACCATTTTTCATAAGAAACACTTCGTGCCCTGAAAAGTTATGCAAGGAACAATTTAGCAGTTTGGCCGACATGCGGGAAGCACCCTGGACACGATTTGTATGCGCATGTACGTCATGCGCGCCGCACTAAAAGATTAAGCAAGTGCGGCCCGTGCATATAAAACCATTTATTCAAAATATTTTATGACGCTTTTACAGTAAGGTATGTGTTTAGAAACAGCCGACGTTTGTTAACATTTTTTTTAAATTTATAACATTTATTTGAATATTTTTTTTTAACTTTTCACTGTTTTAAAATAAACAACTGGTTACAAATAAAATTGTCATGACCTCAAGATACTCAAGACACTACTAGATGAGCAACACGGTTTCAGGCCAGGTCACTTCACTTGCCATCAGATTCTCTGGGTTACAGAATTTGACGGGAAAGGGTTGAACGTTTAATCACT
>JAGXCT010035289.1:22165-56688 GCA_022495035.1 Philopotamus ludificatus
TGATTTGCAAAATGTCCAATTTGATTTGCAAAATGTCCAATTTGGTTTGAAAAATATCCAATTTGGTTTGGAAAAAGTCCAATTTGGTTTGTAAAAGTCCAATTAGAAGTGTAAAACCTGTATCACCTCCATCAGTTTCTTCAAAGTCGCATCGTTTATCTTAAATAATAGGCTGCTATTGTGCCTAGATCCATAGGTTGTAAGATGGAAGTGGTATTTGGAGGAAAACATAGCACTTCTTGCTTAGTGTCTCAATTTCCAGAGGATGTGCCGGCGCATTGTCCAACACCAGAAGAGCTCGAGGTTCAACTACAATATCCTCCTGACACGTGTCAAGGACAGATAAATGCCTAGAATTATTTTTTTAAAAAAAAAAACGAGATGAAATGAAAGGGTTTCCTGGATTGCAAATCTAACTCAATAACACCATATTTTTATTAGATTGTTTTGATATTCGGTCCATTTATCTTCAAATTCATTAACTGCGTGACGCAATTTGCGAATATTTTAATTGATAATGACGGAAGGCCGGATCCATCTTAATTATGTGCGCTGAACCCCTTGAATCTCATGGAAATTGTAAATTTTACGGATTATCCCTCAGTTCAAACATCCGTATGTGCTGATTATGTAAGCCCAATTAACAGCTTTCTGTATTATAAATCAGTTTGTTCAGGATCACCATTTGCATATCAGGGACGTGCGATATCAATAACCTCTCCTAGAAACATATATTTAGAAAAACACTATGTTTAAATAATTAATTATTATTTCTTAACCCTCCAATCAATAATTAATTTACGATTAATACCACGGTATCATAAATAATTCCGCCATTATAGCCAAGCTGAGGCCGAATTAATGAAAATTTCGCACAAATATCTGATTACATTCGTGTAACATATCTAAATATATAGATTAACAATAATTTGATTTACACGGTTAATTAATACAAATAATTTATTATATTGTAAAATTCATTAGTAGCTAAAAAAAATATTTTTCGAAACGCATACAAAAAAAAAGTATGCGGTGAGATGGTGGATAAAGAAAGTCGCGTCAGACACTGACCCAAGAAGCCATTTTAAGTTCATTTTTTGAACCGCGGAACAAATGAAACATTATGTTTTTTTTGTTATTAACCCGTTCAGTGCGATGCGCATGACGTACATGATCAAACGAATCGTACCCTCAGTGCTACGCGCATCACGTACAAGATTAAAACGTTTCATTATAAACTTATTTTTTTTATCGGTTTGTTAACATATTAGAGGACCGAAAAGAAATCAATTTTTTTTGCTGGCAAAAAAATGGTTTATTAAAAAAATAGTAAATAGTAATTATTAAAATAACACTTTATCTCCAACAGCGGATCTCGTGCCGTCGGATTACTAACTTTTCAGATAGTTAAAGCATATATAAGAGAGGTAAAAATAATAATAATGTCGGAGACGTGAAAACGCACTTGGAAAATTTTAAGAAAATGAGGGAAATTGTTTTGTTAATTATTATTTATTATTTTTTTAATAAACAAATGTTTTTCGCCTTGAAAAAAATTATAGATTGCTCTCCGGTCTTCCTGATGTTATATGTATTTTAATATACTATTTATATGTTAATTTATGTATAAATAAATAAATAGGAGCTGAATAAAACGAATTTAATTTAAAAAATGCGATTGAAAAATAAACATTATTCAGTTATACGCCGTTGACGCTCTGTGGCGCAAAACTAGGTATGAGTCACGTGACGAATTTTCAGGTTTTTTCTTTTTTCATATTCTTCAAATTTCAAGACATATGGTGTTGCCATTGTGCTAAAATATATTACGATGTCTAATAGGTTAATAAATAATAATAATAGCGATAAGGGAAATTGTTTCATCCATGATGGCGGTTCGAAAACAACCGCATCATCCGAAGGGGGTTTCTCAGAGACCCCAAACATTTCAAATTATAGTCAATAGTTATTCACGATACGTTTAATAATTTGGCCGATATTTTGGATTATTTAACTAATCAGTATGGCGCATAAATACGCATAACTCGCACGTTTCACTTGCATTTGGCACATCGTACCGGATGCGAGTGAGAAAAAACATCGCGCCCGTAGTTACAGCAACAAATATTCTTGTTTTTATTTTTTTTCGCAATTGCAGGCAATAAAGGACAATGTTTATTTAAAATATTCATTCTTTAGGCTTTTTTAAACAAATACAAAAAAGTTTGTGATGCGTAGGATTTATATTAAAAGTGTTATTTGAGAAAAATCAAAAACTTAAATAATTGAATAAAAAAAATACACACATCCGTCATTTTCATTGTAAAAAATACGCTTAAAAAAACATTGTTTTTTACGAACGTATTCCTAATTTTAAGGGTCTCTCACACTTACATTCCCCCCAGTGTCAAACCACGACACTGGTTAATTTTAATATTGTTTCAGTGGGATTGAAATTTAAATTATTCTGAAACATTGCTAAGCAATTTGTTTAAATAAGAAAACTTTCACATAACAAAAGCTAAACATCTATAGACAATAACAAATAAATAGTCGTGGATTATAACAATCTGTTTCCTACGAATATAAGCGCCGGAAAATTCTCTATTTAAATCATTTTTGTATGAGGACTATGTCTTTTTTACGCGGATTTTTTAAATCACCGAGGGCGTATCTCATGATTTTGTATGATCTCCATGTTAGAATGTCTTAGAATTAAAATGAACGACATGGAATAATTTAATGGACGATTTCATTAGTAAATTATTATATTTCTGACATCAAATAATTGATGAGACTTGATTTATCGGATAAAAAAATAATAAATTTCATAATAATGGATTCCTGGTTACTGTATGAATTTAAAGCATATCATGAAAGAATCGCTGCTCTTCAGCGTAATGCACGCTCTTTCAGCGCTGAAAGCTAACAAATGGTTCGTATGAAATGGCTCCATTGAAAAGTCACCGATTGTCCTTTGCATTCTTGATATTCCTCTCGATTTTCATTCATTCGAATTAAATTGCCATTGTTAAATATTATTACGTGCTAACGATTTATTTTATTATTACAGAGGATGGAGTGGAACCGGACGACTATTCGGAAAATGCGATAGAACAACTCCTCCAGAACGCCCAAAAGTGAGTACGATAGTATTAATATCAAATCTACATCACGTTTATTCGACGCGCGTCGGTTAATCGAAAAATTAATTGTGTAATTCGATAGGCATCGATATAATTGTGATATTCGATATATCGAGCGATAATATGTCGACGGTGGGATGTGGCATAGATAATTTAAAGCGAACTCGGTTGCGTTTGCGATGTGTTTTTCCGGTAAATCCGTTCGACTGAACGAATCAGACGAAGCTTTTCTCGGGGGAAATTCATTGCTTCCGTTTTCCACACGTTTGTATATACGTGATTTTAAATAAAATTATTTATGATGAGTTTTAATTTGGTCACGATGTCAATTAACTCTGTGACGTAAGCGGAAAACTTTAGGGGGTATTTACCCCAACTAACCTCAAACTAAAGCAAAATTGAAGAGCGTCTCGTCGTCACGGAAATTAGCAGATACACTCGAGCTCTGCTGAGTGGTTTCGTCGTATATCGCAATTCAAGCTCAGTGGATGTAAAAAAATCCATTAAATTAGGTTAAGCCCTTCTCCACTTACCGCGATCATATCTCACCGTCTTGAAATGCGAGAATTTCCAAGAAATTCTAAGACTTATCGAGCTCCGTTCTCGGAAAAATTGAAAAATATATCTGTCGAAGCTTGTACAACTTTGAATCGGTCTAATATTATTTATTAAATAATAATAGCTTACAATATATTAGGGGGACCGAAAAGTAATCAAACTTTTTTTGCTGGCGTAAAACATTTGATTGACAAAATAATTTCTACCAGTTGTTCACAATACGATGTCACCCACTTCTCATCTTCAGTTGCAATTCGCCGCAAAAACGGATCGGCTTCATACCGAGACAAAAGAAATGGTACGCCGTTGATAGAGCGCCGTCTTTGTTAATTCACGAGGAACCCAAATTCCTTGCCTGTCAATTTACATATGCGACGAAGATGATCATGGACATGGTGACCATGGACAGCCAATCTGCAATGATAATTCCTGAATTGTTTGACGTGGATCTGAATCCACCATCGTCTTCAGGATATCATCATCTAATTTTTGGGGTCGTCCTTTTCGTGCGACATCTTTGTGATTCCTATTTTCCATTTTTAACTTTTTAAATCACCGATGACACTTGTTTAGTTACCCTAAATACATCGAAGAAATTTTGATTACTTTTCGGTTCCCCTAATATTATTCAAAGATCAAATGATTTTTCCGATATAATTCATGTTCATACTGGCAGGAATATGTCAGTATGCATGGTTATATATTATTTTCTATGAATTTTAGCATTTACCCCTTTGACTGCTGAACAACGATATATCGTTGTTTTTTAGGTTGATGCCTATTTTTTTTTCTATTTTGCCGATTAGACTACGTACCCGCTAGAAAATCCATTGTGAAATGTTAATAGAAGTACGTTCAGGGATCATACTTCTTAAATATGAGGGGTCATGATATATATTTTATTCATGGCATACACGTCTCTGACGTATTTTGACATTTGTAGCTATATTTGATGCTTATTTAATTTATTTATTTGGTTACGATGGATGGATAGCATAACAGTAATTCAAAGCGCCATTCGCCCATATAAAGATTCGATAAAGATTCTAAAGATGCAAAGAGGAATGAGTCTCTCACACTTATATCCCCCCCAGTGTCAAACCACGACACTGGTTAATTTTAATATTGTTTCAGGGGGATTAAAATTTTAATTATTCTGAAACATTCCTTAGCAATTACTTGAGTAATTGATATTTGCTAAATCATAATAATAATTTTAATAATGAGGGATGCTTTTCTACAAAGGTTTCAGGATTTCAGAAGTAACAAAACGATCTTAGTCTTTGTTATATAAGCCTCCCAATCTATCGTAGCCTGCCTTATATAGAAATTGACACTTTTAAAATGCAATTAAATGTCTTAATGTCGTAAATCAAATGAGTCACACGTGGTCTGCTTTGAAAGATCTAGAGGCAGGATGGCGAACCTTTTTCCCAAGTGGGTTCAAATTTGATATTTTTTTAATTAAATCCATGTGGCGGGTCAAATAGACCAGAGTAATTAAAACAATAATAAATAAAGGCTTACAAGATTTATTAACATTAAAATTTACAAGCAAAATTATCGCTATTATAACCCTAATCACACTCTAGCACTTTAAAGATGTGGCGACATCTAGTGATATTAGTAGCCAAATTAAAAATCATTTTATTTTTTATTAAATGAAGGCTTTTTACAATCATATCTCTAGGTCCTAGAGAATGAAGATATAATAATTTTAATCTCATATGATCAGTTAAAAAAGTCGACTTTGCTGTTTTCTCTCTATTTCGCTATACATATTGTAAATGATTTTTTTAAGCATTAATTTTTTAATGGAAATTCTAGGCATTTTGTCATATTAATCAATTTTTGCCTAGTGTTCCGATATTGGAACATTTTGTTTTTTTGTCGCCATTCCAATATCCATTGAGCAATATAAATTGAATTTACATCAAACGATAGCTGATAAGTCTGAAGAGCATCTGAACCGACATTTTTTCTGAATATAATAATGAAAAAACTAGTTTTAATCAAATGTAGCTAAGGAATTTGGCTCTCAAAATAATCAGTTTGCTAATCACTGAATTAAATCACCAAAATTCGATTGATTAGACTCAAGCTATGATTACTATGACGAGGCACTCATCTTTGAACCCATTTTATTGTTAGTTATTTTTTTTCAGCAGCAATTGGTATTTAATACATTTATGTTTTTGCGCAGTTGTTCACGTTTACGAGTCTCGAGTCGAAGATTCGCTTTGTTTAAATAAGAAAACTTTCACACAACAAAAGCTGAACATCTATAGACGACGGAAAAAAATAGTCGAGGGTTGTAACAATCTGTTTTCCACGAATAAAAGCGCCGGAAAATCTTCGATTTAAATAATGTGTTCTAGATTTTTGTATTAAGTTAATTTTCTTTCGATATCGTATTTAATCCGATCAAATATTGACAATAAATCACGAAACTTTCAGACACGGCCGGCGAAATTGCTTGAAAAGTGTAATACGTCTCAATCGATCATCTGAAGACGGGAAGGCATTAAAGCAGTGGATGAGGAAATTTGTAAAATGTCTTTTAACCAGATTAACCACTGTGTTATGACGCCTGCTTTGTGCCGGAAATAAACGAGATTCTTGCCAAAGCCGCAACGCTGAAATATTTCAGGCATCTTGCGCATATTAAAAAATAAAACAAACTTTAATCAAGTATTTTTTTTTCCGTTGCGATACTCGATTGATTCTGGAACGGCACTAGAAACGCCTTCAGGTACTATCGGATAAGCTCGGAAGCCTTTCAAGCTTAGCACTAATCTAGAGTGACCATCTGAACAAATTACTCGTGGTACGTGCTTTCGTATAAATTTCAATGTAGACCAGACAAATGGGATCAGACGACCCACACAATTCTTTTTTGATTAATTTGAAACGAGATAGTTCTGCAGACGTGAAAAACGTTAATTGCAGTTATCAATTACGAAAAACGCGATAAAAACAATTATAAATTATGATTTTGGGATATAAAATAACCCGATATTCATTTAAATTATGTCGGGGCGCAATTGTCGGGGAGAAATCATCGGCGCCGAATTGTCGCTTTTCGCATATTGTTTAATCAAAGCTCGAATACGCGTGATGAGCTTATTAATATCATAACACAATATTAATAACACATATTTATTATTTGTTTACGTGATTTTCATTGCATTCAACGGCTTGCGAATAATATTAATTTAATTAAATCGCATCGTGTAATTTTTCATGGTGTTTTATTGCCGTCGCTTGTGAAATCGGATGACGTATTGGATGCCATTGTCGTTTTCGCTCCACTGGTTTCGGATACAAGAAACAATGGAGAAATAAATAAAAATAAATTGGACATCCTAAGATGAGACAGGAAAATAAATACATATTCAATGCGGTTCCTAGAATCGACACGCGATTAAACTGAGAAAAAAATATACTAGTGGCGCCGCCTATTGGGCGGTCGCTTGTCTAAATCGTTTTATTTGTGTTTGAAGGTCAATTTTGCGGTCAGATGTGCGTTAAATCGGGGGCGTTGTTTGTCCACGGCGGATTGCTAATTTGCATATTTGATTTCCGATATTTACAATGTCCCAGAAGGGTTTCAGACGGTTAATTCCTCTGACATTATCCGGTCCGGTCCTCTTTGCCATTTATCGCCCGTTATTTACATACAACCACGGAAATAGTGAGTGGTTTTATGAGATAAGTGCTCGCCTACGCCATAATATAATCAACACCATAACTAACATTGTCCAACGATAAATATATCACATGGTCATATTTTTTGGTGTTAAGTCGCTTTATATGGATTAGGAATAATAAAACATGGCCGCCGCTGTCATATACACATCATAACATAAAGAAACCAGTGTTATGGCTTGTAGGTAACATGCATATTATTTCGATAATGCAAGTTACTGCGACTGAGCTAAGTAAGTAATTGGATAGGTGTCTGACAAAAGCTGAAGACACCCATTACCTTCGTATGTTTTATTAAAATATTTATATAGGTAGTTTGGCTCGTTGGAATAAATTAATTAAATATGTAATTACAACAAAAAAAAACACAAATAATATTAACCAGTGTCGTGGTTTGACACTGGAATCTTTAGAGTCTTTAGAATCTTTATTAAATCTTTATATAAAATGAATAAATAAAATCATAACAATATTTTCAGCTGAAAATAAATCTAGCAAAGCCACTAAAGCTATTAACACTGACAAGCAAACATTTTGAAAGTTCTGGCTGGGCCATTAACAAATTTTGGTTGGATATTATGTATGTAAGTAATATAAATAATGTGTAATGTGTAATTGGGAGAGGCCATGGGTGGCCATTTATGCAAGAAAATCCAATGTAAAAAGTATCCGGCGGCCCCTGGGTCACATTTCGTTTTCGATATTTTTGCCGGCCATCTTGGCGCTGTGCAAACTTTAAGCGCCGGCCACATGTGGCCACCATGGCGGTAAACGTGTTAAATAAATTTATGGTGAATTGCTAACAACACACCATCTTCTAAATAGAATGATGACATATTGACAGTGGTGGATTTTCCCTAAGGCTCATAAGGCGCACGTCTGGGGCTTCATTGATTCAGGGGGCCTCAAAATTCAGTTCTCAAAACGATTTTTTTTTCATAACAAAAATAATTCAGGCGCGTAGCTACCTTAAGGCAAAACTATGCAAGGCATCGGGGCCCTCGGCATACAGCCCTACAGAGGGCCCCATAAATAGAATGAAAAAATGTGCGCGTAGAATGAAAATTTTAGGGTGTAAAAGGGGCCTCAAAATTGAATTTCGCCTGGGGCCTTGTAAGTGCTAAGTCCATCACTGCATATTAAGATCCATTGTCGAGTCGGATCCTCGATTAACCGTTGAGGAATTATTGCAGAGACTCAAATCTCCAAGGTCCTCTGTACACTCAGTACTCCGTAAAACAAATAGAATGGGAGTTTTCATACACCGCATGAATTATCTGAAGATAGCAAAGGGGAGCAGAGAAATACCTGCAATATTTTTACACCAGATTGTGACTGGGGATAAGAAGTGGGTCATTTAACAAAAGTCGAATAAGAAGATAATATAATATAATAATTTAGAACGAAAAAATAAAGTTCAAAAACTACAAGGAAGTAAAAAGGTTTCTAATAATGATGGAAATTAAGTATTTTTTAATAATATCTAAAAATAATATGAAAAAACAAAAATTTTACGGGATTTCTTTCAGGTCCTCCTAATATTATTTAAAGTTATCATTAATACTTGACTTTGACATGTTTTGACGCGGAAAAAATCTGCACCAATAATTCCGGCAAGGCAATTGCAAATAGCGACAATTGCGCGCCGAAATATTTTTTAAATGATTTATTCGTTTCGCGATTATTATTTTTTTTAATTCAGTAATTTCTCGGTTCGGATGTAAACCTTTAAATACAGGTGGAATGTCATAAAATATTGCTTAATTCGATTTAATATTCATAATTTTTTATAGTTTTTTTCAAACAAAAACATTTAATTTTTTTTCTATCGAATTATATGACATTTTCTTTTTAATTTATAAGACTGGAAATCCATTTCTATTCATTGTTGTTTTTTATTTATTTGGGAATATTAATAGTTGAATTTTAAAACGCTGGGAATAAAATTTGAAATCGATTTTTTTAAGCAAAATTATATTAAATTGAATGCATATTTTAGCGAAAGCCAAATAAATAATTATTCTGACGCAATTAACATACGAAGAATTTAAATATAGTGAACCTTGATTCATCGTTTTTGAAGCGTACCCATAGAGTAATCAATGTTGACAAAACGTCGTTCTTTCAAGTTTTTTTCATCGGCGGGAATAGGAAAAAGTCGCAGGGGTCGTTTAGAGTCTCTAAATATATTTGACGAAATCTATCCACGATGAACAATAAAATAAGCATACAATATGGTTACAAATGTCATGAAACGTCATATAAATCTTAACGAATTCTCATTTAAAGATGGTTGTAATTTAAAAAATTAAATCTGTCATATTATAAAATAAATTCGGGTATGATAAAAGTGTAAATCTTATTTTTTTTAAACAAATAAAGACTGTCAAAGTCATCGGATTAAACTGTACGATTTTCAGAATAAAATATGTATTGTTTGACAATAATTGGCACAACAAATTGTTTCCCAACAAATTTATTTTTTCGGTAAACATTCAAGTGTATGCAAAAAAAAATGAAACATCCTTGGGGACTGTTTATATATATTTTTTTCAGCAAATATAGTTGAAAATATGTTAGGGAGCTTTAAACAAACAACTAAGCTCCGACCATACTATTTGCCTACATTTAGAAATCACTTTGAAAGTCTCTCTCGTCTGTTTTTCTGCAAAGAGAAGGCTTTGCATTGGAAAATATCCTGCGATTCAACTATATATTTTATAATATGGAATAAGTAGATAGAGGAGATGTTCAGTATATTGCGAAAGCTTTATCGTTTGACAGCTTAGAGTTGGTATTGTAGATACTGCTTGGATAGACATGAGATAGTGGATGAGGCAAAGAGGTTAACATGCGGAAGTTAACATATATATAAATGAAAAATGAATTTTTCAGTAAATTTTTAAAAATGAATCGCAATCAAGCTTGCGATTGTTTCGCAATGTCTCTTTGGCAGTCGGCTTTGTGGACACAGAGCTGTACGTGACATGTTAATACATGTATTTTCAGCTAAAAAAACCTTATTCGAAATGAATAAATTGGCGTCGGGATTTAATCAGATTTTCTATTTGCGGAAAATATTAGCAGCCGTATTGGAAAATTCTCTTATGAGATTTTCCTCTTGTCCGCAATGTTTTCAGCCACAGATGTCCATTTTCAGTAATGCGATTTGCGACCGCGCTGTAATCCTGTCGGAAAGCTAAGAATTTTCCGATGCCCTCCTTAAAGGAAACCATTACGACTTCTAAGCTTCCATCTCGGACGCCGTGCTAAAAATAATATTTCGCCATAAAGTGAAGACGTGTGATACAATCCTCTCACTTATCATCCGACACCCGTATAATCTCAATTAGTCATGTCAGTGAACACAATACTCCTTTTATATATATTTTTTACGAGGAATTGGAATCAAAGATGGCGCCTGATCAATCAATGCATACAAAATAAAACCGAAATTGGGAAACTAACGAGCGTATGTTACCCTTAGCATGGCGATAATTGTAATTAATAATATTTATAACAGTGATAGAACTCTTGTTAAATAATGAACTCGGTTTCTATTGTTTCGGTCATGTTTAAAAACAAAGATGGCGATTCACGATCATTTGTTTTGATTGTCAATTAAAACATCCATATATCCGCCATTGTGAATTTAATATTTGAGGTTATGTTCACACACAATACGTATTTTATATATGTTTATTCAATATATGGCAACATTGTAATCAAAGATGGCGCCTGATCAATCAATGCATACAAAATAAAACCGAAATTGGGAAACAAACGAGCGTATGTTATCCTTAGCATGGCGATATTTGTTATTAATAATATTTATAGCAGTGATAGAACTGTTGTTAAATAATGAACTCGTTTTCTATTGTTTCGGTCATGTTTAAAAACAAAGATGGCGATTCACGATCATTTGTTTTGATTGTCAATTAAAACATCCATATATCCGCCATTGTGAATTTAATATTTGAGGTTATGTTCACACACAATACGTATTTTATATATATTTATTCAATATATGGCAACATTGTAATCAAAGATGACGCCTGATCATTTAATGCATATCATAGACCAAATATGACCTTTTCATTATTATAAAGTAAGCAAAGTTAGCCTTTACATATCGTGTACGAAATAAAATAAAATAGAGAAAGTATTCTAGAAAAGGTTGAAGTTGAGTAACAAACGAGAGTTTGTTACACTTAGCATGCCGGTAATTGCAATTATTGCTATTTATAGCAGTGATAAACTCTAAATAAATTGATAATATTGTTTCGGTCATGTTTAAAAACAAAGATGGCGATTCACAATTCATTTGTTTTGATTGTCAATTAAAACATCCATATATCCGCCATTGTGAATTTAATATTTGAGGTTATGTTCACACACAATACGTATTTTATATATGTTTATTCAATATATGGCAACATTGTAATCAAAGATGGCGCCTGATCAATCAATGCATACCATAGACGAGCGGTGTCCATAACGCGCCCCTTTAGGTGCAAAATAAAGCGTCGGATTCGAACCGGAAATATTCCCATAAAATCTTGATTACTCTAAAAGCTCTGAGGTATATAAGTACGTATTTACATTTGCATATTAGAAAAGTTTTATATATAAAGGAGAATCCTGGGAGGGAAAAAAAACCGGAAAATATGGTAGAGCAATTAACCGTCGTGTACAAAGGCCGTTCATTCTTGCCAGTGTGTACTTTGGTTTTGTTGGACCCGAGGGTCTCAAAAGTCAACAAGTGTTTTTTTTTTTATAATACGTACATTACGAGGACGCTTCTGAAGATTTATGTAAATGGTATTCAGACCTGCATAAACTTTTTTTTTCGACCGTATAATATTTGAATAAAATTTATTCCTGAAGTGTCGGCCGGCTGTCAATTACAATTTTCCCGCCCGCTGAAATATTGAGCCGGGTTGCCGCCGCGAAACGTTTCAATGTTTGTTAATTAGCATAATTTAATGGATGTATTGTATGAAAATATTTACATATACATGGGTATGGATATTGCATGAAAGGAGTGTGCTTTTCTTGGCTTCGGGGAAATTATTTCCCACGTAAACGCACGTTTATAGACTTCGCCGCTGAAACAGAGAGATGCCTTAACGCTGAAATAATTATTTTTATTGGCTACAATGTTGTTGCAATTAAAACAACACATGCGTATAAAAATTTTAGCATAATTGTGTGCGAAACGACAATTCGGCGCGGTACAAATAAACACCGACAATTGCGCGCCGAATGAAATAAATATAATTATAATGTTTATCAATTTCACAAGCGTTTTTTAAGACTAATTAATAATACTTTTCTCATGATATCATCTTAAATTTTAATTTAATGACATTCAAAGATCACAAATCCAAGATTGACTTACATCCAAATAACCATCTGTGATGATATTTATTTCTAAAGAATCAGAAATGTGCAAAAACACCATTAAAGTGTGATCAGTGGCTCGCCGTCCATATGGCCAAATTGTGCGGCGCACACGGGCGCCAACTAGGAGCGCCAATAATTAATAATTGCACCTAGTTTGTCTTTTCGAGTTACCCTTAGCATGGCCATTATTATAATTGTTCAGCAATGATTGAATTGTTAATAATAAATAAATAATATTGTATCGCGCAAGGGAGCGCCGACCATATGGCCAAATTGTGCGACGCACACAAGCGCCGGAAGATTAGATGCGAGAAACATGGGAGAGAAACATGTTTTTTTATTGTAGAGGGGGTGTTGTATAGGGGCTCAAATTAAAGTTCTGCACACAGGCACCGGACATTGTCTACGCGTCACTGGTTTTGGGAATAATTAAAATACAATACCAACGTTGACATCTGAACGGTCATATCCGCCATTTTGAATTTAATATTTGAGGCTATGTACATTTGATTTACCATTAAAAAAATATGACAATTATTAATTTATGTATAAAATGATTGCAAACCTCAAGCGTGGCCATTATTGTAATTATTAATATTTATAGATAGGCGGCTCGACCATATACACTGCGGAGCTGCAGCACCCCCAAGCAAATTGAGGAAAAATATATTTTATATATTAATTATTATTTATTATTATTGTTAATATTTTTTAGTATTTTTTCCTCGCCCTATTTTTTATATTTCAAATAAAATATGAGCGAAATATTCTTAATTATTTAATATTTAATACTACGCAGCATCCTCGAATTTTTTACCCACGAGCCGCCACTGTAAATGATAGAAGTTATAGAACTGTTAATAAATAATGAATAATATTGTTTCGGCAATAAATAATAAATAATATAATAATAACAGTCGTATTGTTTTAAAACAAAGATGGCGATTCATGATTCATATGTTTTGATTGTCAATTAAAACATACAAATATCCGCCATTTTATATATAATATTTGAGGTTATGTGCATTCGATTGATGAATAAATTCTTCTTCATGAATAAATATAACTAAATACTCGATATATATATGATTTTTAATGTTGATTTTTATTGAAAAATTATATTAATAATTATCGGTGTAGAATTTTAAGATGCTTTCATTATACAACACGAAAATGATTAATTTACGTCTAATATTATTGCAAACCCTTAGCGCGGTCTTCACTGTTATTATTAATATTAAGCAGTTATGGAATCGTTCCAATATAAATAATGTTATAATATATTCTAGATAAACGAAATATATATCCGCCATTTTTAATTTAATATTTGAGGAATAAAAAGGGATATAGTTTTCCATTAATATTAAAAGAAAATTAAAGTCTGCCTATCAATCCGGAATTTTGTTGTAATGTTATATACGGTCAATTTTATTTAATCGATCCGTCAAGGCGGCTCGAAACCAACCGCGTCGTCCGAATGGGGTATATTTACTCTAAAAAATAGACCCCAAACATTTCATGTCAAAATATTAATGAATTCTTCATCAAAATCCTGACTCATTTTAAAAAAACTGGTTATTCATGATTTGGTCGATAAGTGACAATCACACGGTTTCACTCGCACTTTTAATATAAACTTATTTTTTTTATGTTTTTAATCGTTTCGTCCACATATTAGAGGGACCGAAAAGAAATCAAATTAACAAAATAATTTATATCATTTTCTAACTAATGGCAGTTGTTCGATTCCTTTTTTAAAAAAGTCTTTCGATTTTTCATTGAAAAACTCTTCCAAAGGGCGTATTCATTTCACCTACAAAAAAATCATGATATCAAACAAGTTAATAAATATGAGTTATAGCGATAAGGGATATTGTTTCATCCATCACGGCGGTATGAAAACATCTGGATCATCCGAAGGGGGTTTCTCAGAAACTCTAAGCATTTCAGGTCATAGACAATAGTTATTCATGATATGTTTCATAATTTGATCGATATTTTGGATTATTTAACTAATCAGTATGACGAATAAATGACAACGCTCTGTCACTCGCACGTTTTACCCGCACTCGGCACATCGTACCGGATGCGAGCGAGAAAAAACTCGCGCTCGTGGCTACAGAAGCGCATATTGTTGTTTTTATTTTTTCCGCAATTGCGGACAATGATTTTTTATAATATCAGATTGTTTTGGACAACAAAAATACACAATTTATAATTAAACAATTATTATTTATAAAATTGGGTTCAAGGGTTTTCAAACTTTTGTTTTTTTATTAATTTGTTTTTAATAATTTATTATTCTATACTAAAAAAAAAATGTTATATACTGCGCGATAAACAATTGCAAATGCCAAATGCAAAATCAAAAACTTGGGTCTCAACAGACCCTTATCGACACGGCTAGGTTAATTAAAGCCATTTGGAGATTCGTACATGAGTAAATTATATACAGTCAACCTTCCTATAGTGTTGACTTCTATGGCGTTTTTTTCATTATCGTTTGCGGCGGTTTTTTGTATAGCGGTCCCTTCTATAGCGTTTATTTTACAAAACGCAATATTTTCAAGGTCAAATTGAAATTTTCGTAAATATATTATGAATGTGCATTTTAAATACGTTCGCGCACTTAGAAAATTAAAGTCAGGATCTGTTTGCCCCTTCACCTTTTTGGTGAATCACCGTCTAAAAACGTTCCAAGGATATTCATCACAATACAGTAAGAAAATAATTTTCTACTTGTATAGTCGTGGAACAAATTATGATCAAGTAAATCGATGCATACGATTTTAAGGCATTAGGTATGTATGTGTTAAAGGGGTTTTCAATCATTCTAATTTTTTATAAAAAAAACTATTTAATTATTTAATATGTACATACGTGCATACATATTAATCTTAATAATAATATTATCTAAGAACTAATAACATAATAAGGCATCTGTAATAATTATTCCCGTAAGCGTCGATTTCTTTGATTAGTATTTGATTTTTCTGATTCTTATCAAACTGTGAAAGAAAATGATTAAATTATTAATGTTTTTATTTTATTTTTAAGCGAAGAAAGCTTGGAATTTATTTTTCATGAATCCAATGAAAATATAAGTTTAGAAAGATTAAATAAAGGATTACAATTGTTTAAAGAGTTAGAACCATATTTTGTTCAATACGATCGTTGTACAGAGCGGTTAGTTGAATTAAAGAAACTTAACTAAAAAACTGTCCCTTTGAACTCCCCTGGCATATTTGTTGCGAACGAAAAAACGGGATGAAATATGCTAGGTCAGTACCTATAGCCACGAGCTATTGTTATCGAACTAAACACGCGCAAGGTCATTGAAAATAAAAAAAATGGGTCAAATATTTGATTTGCTTCAAATCGCAAAATACAATTCAAAGAACCCATTCGAAGAATTATGGCCTAATTTAGAGAGAATTCAATAGTTCTTGTGCATAAAAAAATCATGTAGAAATTTGACACGCTCTCCCAATATGTGTTGTCTACTCGCACTTATTGATATTTAGCTATTCTCATGACACTCTGATGCGCCATATCGATATCCAATAACGAAACTTCAAATAAAATGAAACGGCTTAACATATCGACATTCTAACAATCACATTGCCTTCAAAAGATGTATCTGCATTAATTTTCATTTAAAAATATTATATTTATTCATAAATATATTCGTGGTAGCGTTTGCGTGCCTGCACGCCGTGGCGCTGGTGGTTAGACCGATTTCGCGGGCCTGCCGTGGCGTCTGAACGGTTAACGGAGGTGCCGTAGCATTCGATCAGGCATTCAATTAAATACAAACTGCCTCGTCTGATTATTATTAAAAAAAAAAAAAAAAAACAAAAAAAAACTGAGACTTATATTATGTTATTATATATATATATATGACATTGGCAATCGATGACGTTTGGCATGAGATAATTTCTAATGTTCTCTCAGGCGTTCCTCTTTGATCTATGTTTTCAGGAGGGCGTGCATAAGGAGAGGCGGCACCTGCGACCATCGCTCCAGCGACTGCTGCTACAACTCCTCCTGCCGCTGCAACCTATGGGGCTCCAACTGCAGATGCCAGAGGGTGGGACTGTTGCAGAAATGGGGATAGACACACCATCGACGATCACATCGGCCAAACACCACCGTGGATCCGATCGCAGCGACGTTTTATTCATTTATTACAAACGAAAGAGCATAAACGATATAATCCAATCCATTAATACAACACATATTGTTTCAGCATACGTTTATTGATTTGTTAATTATTGTTTATTGAAAAAAAAATCGATTCCTTTATAACGACGACTTTAATGGCAAGCTGATAATGGATTTGTGACCAATGGCTAACGATTTATACGGACATGATTAATCGCATAATGAGCACATTTTGTATATTTTTAAAATATATATTAATTAAATTATCCGTTTGTTTTAGGATTATGTAGAATCTTTGATAGCTTAGTTATATATATAATAAATATTATGTAACATAAATTATGTATTTAAGCGTAAGTTTAATATTAAATGTCATGCGAAAGTCGAAGCGTTTGACGCGTGTTTTATTCGTTAATTATTCAGTATTTATTATCGGGCGCCATTTTCGTTTGAAATGTCAGCGCGTCGCCATTTTTTTTCGATTACGCGCGGCCGTAAAACAACAATTTTCGGCCATAACATTCCGGCGAGAGTTTCATTAATAAGCGACAGATTTGATCCATGAATTACGCAAAAATCTTTGACATTAAAACGTCGTCACGTTTCAGATTTATTACCGAAAATATTTTGCGCGGCGTCAAACAATTCGATTTAGCATTAATTGTAAATTGTATTAGTGATAATGGTGTAGTTGTTCAGCTTTTTTCTGATTGGGAATAACCCAGCCACATTTCCCAATCAGAGACGAAGCTGGAAATATTATTAAAGCCATACACCGTGCGCATTTCAATATTGTTTCTAAATTGATTTTCAAAACGAATGCGAGCGGTGTATGGCTTTTTAATAAAAAAAATATTTTATCACTCTGAGAGTCGATGGCGGTCATTTGAAGCGATTTATTATGACGGTCATAATTTTCAGACGGATAAAATTATGCATTTCATCTAGAGATTATACATAATAAATAAAATTACATATAAAATATATTTATTTAAATGTCGTAGTGATATATTCATACAAAATGTAATCATGTAAATGTTGAAAATTTAATATGCTAACGATTTCAAATATTAATAATAAATAAATACAAAAAAATACAAGCTTACATGATTTATTTGATTTGCACAAAAATTATATAGTCAATTAATATGAAAAAAAAAATACATTTATTTGCGATGAATTATTAATATTTCGTTAATATCAAATCATTTTGAATCTGTTATTTTTACAATTGATAGAAGATGAGAGTGTGTATGTATATACATTTAATATACAATATATGCAAAAGTATTAGAAATCATGCAGTATTCGTAGTAATGTCCCTTTCGATGGGGTCAAAGGTTACATGTTTCAATAAATAAATCTTTACAAATGTTGATCTGAATGTGAAATAGTTTAAGTGTATTTAACTGAACACATTGATGGTGTATTCAACAATATGTCATAAATAATAAATACATCGATTGGCCTATAAATAAATGCGTTTTATTCATTCACATCCACAAACAATATTCCCAGTTTTACGAACACAATAATATATAGAAAAGGATGCCGTAAAAAACCATTATGTATTTCAATATCGAGGCAAAATTTAATATCATTTTTTTATGTTATATTTATATATATATAAATATATATATACATAAAGCCATAATAAAATCTTATTACTCTATTCAAATAATAAAAGCTATTCATTTCTTAAATAAACATGAAATATTTGACAGGATATTACATAATGGAAAACCATTATATTCACGCAAATATCCATTTTTTTAATATTAATATAAAAAGGGTGATATATATTAAAGGGACCGAAAAATAATCAAAATTTCACAGCTAGTTTGCGTAGTGTGGTGTTGTAGTACGGTGGTGTTAATTTTGGGTGTGCTGAATGTGGAAAAAAAATATCAAAAAAATACAGTTTTTTTTTAATGAATTTTATTATTATTTATACATTAATTCTATTATTCGTTTTTGTGACATAATTTTTGCAATGCAACTCTCGTAAAGTGTGCCCTTCTGTTTTAGTTTAATGAGTATTTTTTTCTCCATTGGTATTACTTATTTATTTTCCACATTCAGCACACCCAGCATTAAGTCCACCGTACGCCACTGGTTAAAACTATGGTTGTAAATTAAAAAAAAAATATTGTATACAAAGGGGGATAGATGTGAAGGCCAACAATAGAAGAAGGACACTTACGTTATTGTATTCGATCAAGGAATAAGGGCGAACGAAGCAATGAAAATAATACTGATACTTACGGTAAACAAGTGTCATCGATGGTTTAAAATGTTTAAAAAGGAAAAAGGAATCTTAAAGATTTTGCACGAAAACGACGACCCTAAAAATTAGATGATAATATTCTGAAGGTGACGTTGGATTAAGATCCTCGTCAAAAAAATGAGGAATTATCATTGAAGATTGGCTGTCTATGGTCTACAATTCAGTTCATCTGTGCGTCTCTTTTGTCTCGGTATGAAGCCGATCCGTTTTTGCGGCGAATTGTAACTGAAGATGAGAAGTGGGTGTTGTACAATAATCCTAGCGTTTGCTGACTTCAAGTGCATAGAGATCTTGACCAAAGGCTCTCTCAAAATACCACCATGCGTTGGATTCACCAGAAACCGTAACTTCCCTATCCGAGACATTGGCCGCTACCTTGGTGTTCTAATGGATGCAAACTCGGGCAATCATCGAAAAGGCTAAGCAGTCCTTCAGGTGCTTCAGCATAGTTGCCGGCGCGGACTGGGGTATTAGCCATAAAACAATGAAGCGCTACTATAACTCTATCTTCAATCCAATCGTGACGTACGCTGACATCTTCTGAGGCATCGAGTCTGCCCATCGGCGATTGACCGATGCCTGCTATCCGGCCAAAGACTGCCGTTGCTGCTTCTCACCAGAGCCTACCGAATCTCATCCACGGCTATCCTCGCTGTCCTAGCGGGGGTACTACCCCTGGACATTGTGCTACAGGACATTGAGTCACGGAGTCTCAACGCTAGGATTGGTGATTAAGTCCTCTCTCTCACTCTGCCTGTGGCCAAGGAACACGGTGAACGCGATGGCTCGTCCCTGCGCCGAACCATCCACAGCATGGCGGTATCATACTGGCAGAAGCGCTGGGAGCAGGAGTCAACGGGGAGAGTGGGATTCCAGTTCTTCCCCGATGTCTCTTCTCAATTAAGGAAACGTTGCCTTAAACCACCATGTGTCCCAATTCATCACGGGCCATGGTGCGTTCAACTCGAACCTGGGAACATATACTGTGGGAGTGTCCTGAGTTTTCCAACGAAAGCTCTGAGCTGTTCAAGACCTGGTCACTAACAACCTTGTCTTCAGGGCATTCATGGTATTTGCCGACCTGGCTGGAGCAACAATCTCATCCCTGAACCCCATACCTTAATCTGTATGGTTCCTAATTCATATTTGGGCTGAAACTGGATTATTGGTCGCCATGCTGGCTCATCAAAGGAGGTCGACTCTCTTGACCAGCGTAGGGCGTGCCCGTAAGGATAACCTCTACCCATTCTCCCCGTCATGGCCGAGGACTGCTCCGTCAGGCCTCAGTGTTTATAGGTCTGAGCCACTAGTCTTTTAGCTCATTGTACGGCTCTGCCTTAAACGACAGGCCGTCTATCTATGTATTTCGCTATCATTTTACCCTTCTGTTATGATTATCATTTATATTCGCTTTACCTATGTCTCTTACATCATGTCCACGATATCCAACCATGTAGAGTAATACCCCCGATAACGCGAAAGTTGGGACCGCGATACTAGAGCAACGCTTTATCGGTATAAAGAAGCACATACATAAGCGCACAAGCGCATACACAGGCCCGCCCAGCCAAACGGCATAGAGTTTACGGTCGAGCTATGCATGAATAGAATGCGCTCGCGTTATCAGAGGGACTGCCGCGATTTATTTTGAAATTCGCGTTATCGGAACACGCGCTATTGGGGGTATTACTGTATCTACATTTAGTCCTAAGTCTTTAATTTAATTACACCGTTCTCTATAAATCCGTATATGTTCTTCATACAGTACCATGCTTGCTACTGGGCTTGTCGCTCTTTAGGCAGCCATTGGTCTGACTAGCCTCTATTAGGGTCCCTCTGGCACGGTTTCTTATAAAAAATCTATGCTTTGTGCTCTTTTTTTATATTTCCTACCCCGGGCCCCGTTCATTAGAACCGGGCCCTCCTTTGTTTCTTTTTCCTCTTCTTCTCGGCGGATCTATTCTGCAACTATTATATTGTAGCTGGTATCCGTCTGGTGTGGCACATTGCTTGTATAAGAATAGTAAATGTAAACTAATTTAAATTCTGTTTAACATCCTGTGGCGTTACATGTTGGTGAAGCGAGCTCGGCTAACGCCATTTCGTGGACAACAACATGGGGGGTATGAGGAGAAGTACCTGTTCCAACCCCTCGACCATCACTAACAATAAAGAAGGTCCTTGTTTGTTTGTGATGGGATTTTTATTGAATTACACACTATGATGATGATGATGATTTCGTATGGCTTTTACTTTGCTATTCTTCGCGTGCTCGTCGTTGTTGGAGTTTCCTCCGCCTTTTCGGAGCACACCAAGAACAACATTAGTTGGCTACGTAATCCAGGTGCAGGTTGCCTACTAGCCTTACGGAGGAGCAGGCCCCTCTTTGCCAGGCCAACATTGCACGCCTTAGCGATAGTCTAAAACAGCCACTGGGTTCGGCATTGCTTCTATCCGAACGAGTTTCCTAGTTGCCGCTACGGCCTGGGAACTGAAAAGACGGAGGGAGTTTGTAAGAAGCGGTAATGTGATGGGAAACGGCTCAAGGAACTATCCCGGCATTTACCTTTGAATGGCTAGGGAGCCGGGTCAACCTATTCCGGGATAGTTGCATCTCTACACCAATTACTGGTGACAGAGATGCAAAGAATTGTTTCTAGATACCTCTACGTGTTATTTTAAAGCATGCGTTTCTACAGACCTTGACGTGATTAATTCTAAGCATGCTTCAAGTCCTAAGCAATTTATTAGTTAGTCAACAGGTTAGGGTCTTCCTTCCCAGGGCACACCGGCCCTGGGAAGGAAGACCCTATGAATTTCTTGAACCTGGTCAAGACGTTACAGCGACTGTGTATTTTGAACAACTCGAGCGAATGAAACAAGAGCTCATAAAAAACGATCTCTTTTAGTGAATAATAAAAAAGGATCTGTAAAAGTTAGGTAAAACTTTACCCTCGCCGATGATGGACATGTAAATACAGTTATATATATATATTTTGATACATTGACACATTTATTTAAGAACAATAATTATAGACAGCTTGATGAATAAACACAAGAAAGGCACGTGACGCGTAGAGCTCTTGGTACTCTCTGGTTGACGATCTCTGACAGCGACGGCACTTGTGGTGGTCCAGTGCCAAGGGTATCAGCAGAGAGGTACTTTTTCTGGTGCTCCCCGACGAGAGGCCGGCTGGGGGCCCTTCAAGTGGCATAACAGTCTGCGGAAGTCCGAGATGCTGAGGCGGAGTCTGCATCCAGAACGTCAGCAGTTGTTGTAGTTTGCTCGTCTGTAATAATAATGAGAAATCGATGTCGATGAGGATTCCTATGGAAAGGACGAGAGGAGAGTCTCCAGAGTCGTCATGGCGGAATTTTGAGAAGTTAAAAAACGCAAATGGAAAAAGACTTTTTTAAAAAGGGAATCGAACAACTGCCTTTACGCTAGCAAAAAATATATTGTTGATTAATAATTAAGATTTTTTTTTAGTAAATAAATGTTTTTCACCAGCAAAAAAAATTTGATATATTTCTGTCCCCCTAAAAGTTGGCTGAAAATGCATTGACGCGTCGCCTTTAATATTCAAATTAGATTTATGTAGATTATTTGTATAATACGAAGATCTTAAACACAATTATAATCGAATTAATTAATAATCGTCTGAGCTGTGTGTATATTTTACAAAGTGGTGATTAATTCCAAATATTGAAATTCATCAGCGCTCCGGATAAATTATTATCATATTTTAGACATATTAAACCCGGGCAGATTTATATCTATATTATATACATCAATTTTAATGCCCTTACAATGTTAAAAAAAAGTTTTAAGTACATGGTCGTTAATAATACTTTTAAGGTAAGCGCATTATGATATAAAAAAAATATAACACGGCGCCATTTTGTTGCCGCGTACTCTTTTGACACACGTCTTAAGAGTTTTATTTTCGAGCATGTGCGCGTAATAAATATGTTTTATTATTCGCGGATAATGTGTTTTAGAATCGGAAAAAAACCGTTATATAAAAATACACAGTACAGTCACGGACAATAAAACAATTACAAATAGCTTAAAAAAATAAATAATATCATGAGACTAATGAAAATATGAATTTAAATTGGTTTTTAATCACCGATTTGGTTATAAATGTATAAAAAATATAGATATTAAATCTCAATGATTAATTATATTTTTTTAATATGGATATGGATTAAAGTGATTCAACTTTGAATAATGAGATTCATGATCTTGCGTAACGTAATAGTTATAAAACTGATCGATTTATCTTAAACAATTACTAATATCATCATTAAGCGTAGATAATAATATTAAAAAAAGGATAAATTACCTCTTATGGCACGAGAGCTGTCTTGGTCTCAATTTTATCGAGCATAATTGCAGGGGCGCGCTGTCCATATGGCTAGATTGTGCGGCGCACACAAGTAAATAATTTAATATAATGAATTACATTACTTAAAATCGACATTAAATAATATATTATATACATAAATAAATACATATCGTTTTCTTATGCATAACGGAACTACAAAGGCGATAATTGATGTTCTGCACACAGGCGCCAGACACACTCAGCGCACTACTGAATATTTGGTATATTATAAAAAAATATATAATACAAAATGGATAATAATCCTAAATTTGTTATCTTTATTCATTTTCTTAAAGTGTAATAATTAGGGAGAATAAAGATTGAGTTTTATTAATTAAATAATAATCAAGTGTATAAAAATGATTTAAAGTTTTAGATATTGTCATAATATTCATAAATAAATAATATATTATATTCTAAATGCATGAAAAGCAGGAGAGCACCGACCATATGGCTAGATTGTGCGGCGCACACAGGCGCATTAGAATGATTTTCTGAGAATATTGTGAATATATTAATAAAATATATATGGAATATGGTATAATGTTATTCTGTCGCTAATTTTTAACTCTACGGCGAGCTTTTTGATCTCATAAACTTAAAAAAGTAAATAACGGACATACAGAAAAACTCAATTGACCATAATACTTCTAAATTTCGATTTTTCATTTCGTTTTAAATAACTATACTATGGAGCATGGATATGGGAGTTTCTGTGATAATTCTTTAATGGCTGACTAAGAATTTTGCAAGTAGTCTTCATCGGATAAATCATACACTTGTGTCCATACTTACTCTATGATAGAGGAGTCAAAGGGAATTATGTTTATTGAATATGGAGCAGTGGTCGCCAAACGGTAGCTTGCGAGCTACCGGTCGCTCGCGAACGGCATTTCGATAGCTCGCGTAGGATGTTTTATCATATTTATAAATTTACCTCTCAAATTTTATTATTGGACCCTGAAATGAATTATTTCTCTAACAAAATGTCAATCAGTAGCTGTTGTAAAATGAATTTCTAAGTTAAATAGAGAGGTAGACACTTTGTCTCTCTCGCTCATTTGTATCGCCGCTTAGGAGTGAGTGACAGTTAGAAATGGATATAATACCACATGGTCTCACGTTTGTGTGTGCACAAGGAGAGTATAAGAATCCCTATGCACCACTAGCGCCTGTCACTTTAACTGATCCGTCACGGCGGCTCGAAACCAAGACCCAATTTACTATGGAAAATAGAACCCTAAGCATTTCATTGCTAAAAATGGATTTCTCTATGAATATAAATATTTCTTTAAGCTCCACAATTCGATATCTTGGATTGTTTTACTAATCAATATGACGCGTAAGTAACGCGCGAACTCTGCAATGTCCCGCCACGGACTGAGGCACTCAGAATTCTCGCCGCACGTGTTAATAGTACGGTTTCACTCGCACTTGTACCGGATGCAAGCGAGAAAAACTAACTACAGTCAACCCTCCTATAGCGTTCACTTCTATAGCGTTTGTAGCGGTATTTTGTATAGCGGTCCCTCCTATAGCGTTCATTTTACAAAACGCAATATTTTCAGGGTTAAATTAGATTTTTTGTAAATATATTATTAATGTGAAGTTTAAATATGTACGTGCACTTAGAAAAAAAAATGTCAGTAGCTGTTTCTCCCTTTACCTTCCTATGCGTGTTCTGTTCTTTTTTTGGTGAATCACCGTCAAAAAACGATTCAGGGATATTCATCACAATATATTTTTCTACTTGTATAGTCGAGGAACAAATTATGAACAAGTAAATCGATACATACGATTTTTAAGGCATTAGGTATGTATGTGTTAAAGGGGTTTTCAATCATTCATTTTTTTATAAATTGAGCAACTGGTATTAGAAGAGTCTCGATGGAATGTGTTATTCTGACAGTAATTAAATGCATAATTACCCAATTTAATATGTTCACCATTTTTTTTCTTACTTCAGTCATTAATTAACACGTGCAAGATCAATGTTTGATTCGCTTCAAATCCGCAAAATACAATTAAAAGAACCTAACCCCAAATTTTGTATGGGTGCCTAACTTTATATAGCGGTTTTTTCTATAGCGTGGTCCTTATCTGAACGTTATAGAAGGGTTGACTGTAGGTATATTTTATGTATTCTTTCTTTCTTATCCCTATAGTCTCTTAAATGGTTATAACACTTGTTTTATCAATAGAAGGCTCATCAAAAGCATTATTTTCTAGAACGTGCTGCATTTTATTCCATACTTTAATATATTATTAGTCCGTCTAATATAATTCATGAATGATATATTATCCAGATGGATATTATTCCTCAAGATATGAAGCAAAGCTTATTCACTTAATGCGTTTTCAAAGCGTGGCAGTTTTACTAAACTTGTAACAAATGCACTTAGGACACAACCTCGCCCAGAGCCTGGAAAACTTTTCAATTTAAGCGCATAAATAAATTATGTCTGAACTTATTTTCATATGATATATGAAACAATCTCGATATGGCTTGCTTATCAAATAATCAGCGTAATAATATAAATAAATATACGAAGTTAATAACAATATTTTACGTTGTACAATAACAAAATTTAGGTGTTAAAATCACAAAGATAAGGTTGAATAGCAAGTGATTTGAATAAAATTGGACGAAATTATGTGGGTTCTCGCCTTGAGGCCTTAATATAAGACGCCAGCTGGGGGTAGATTAAAGACCCTAGGGTTATTGAGACTGGGCGAGAAACTCCAGCAAACGACATAGTTGAGTATTGCTCTTTTTCGGCCCGGGATAGATAAACAGGAAGTTGTTTGCGATCGTTGCCGAGTACAGTAAGCGATATAAAACGTATAAAATATATATATGACGCCATTTTATATTTAATATGTGATATTATCATTGTTGATACACGAAGTTTTTATCTGCTCTATTGCATCTAGGGAATCTAATCCCGAGATCCCAAGTTCCCAAACAATTGTTGATACTTATGAATCCTGGGGTTAATAAAAATAATCCATGGGATATGCGAGATTGATTTCTTTATCATAGTTATTAGAATGTAAAACAACGAAACGAACGGTTTATATTTTTAAAAACAATTATAGATAAAACATTAATAGATTTGAGGATTTTTTCTAGGATATTAAATGAATATCGCAGAAGTTATAGTAAGTATGTATTGAAACCATTAAAAAAATCTGTCAAACCACCCTGCTGACATGATTCCAGTATGTAATACAAAATACCCTTGCAATCCCACGATATCCAAAACATAACTTTTTATGGATTTTTTCCGTGAAATTAAATGAATATCGCAGAAATTATGGTAAGTATATATTAAAACCATTAAAAAAAACCGTCAAAGCACTATGCTGACGTGATCCCAGTTCGTAATACACAATACCCTTACAATCCCACGAAACCCAAAATATTATTTTTTATGGATTTCAGCCGTAAAAGTTGTTAATGGTGCTTGTTCAAGTATACCCGAATATCTTTTCCGTATTACGTCATTGTACACTACCCATTTCTCATCTCCAATCACCGATCGATGCTAAAAAGGATTGTGCTTTTGTCTCGCACTCATATGAGCACGGTCCAATAAATTGACAGCTGACAATTGATAAGCAATCGAAACTATTTCTATATATTCCAAATATCTCAATACGGATGATTGATAAAACAAGGTGGAATGGTCTTTAAAATATGCTGGAACGATTAATATTTTTGAAACAATAATAGTTTCGAGGAATTTTTCCATGAAATTAAATGAATATCTTAGAAATTATGGTAAGTATGTATTGAAACCATTAAAAAACCCCGTCAAAACACTATGCTGACGTGATCCCAGTTCGTAATACACAATACCCTTACAATCCCACGAAACCCAAAACATTACTTTTTATGGATTTCTACCGTAAAAGTTGTTAATGGTTGCTTGTTCAAGTACACCTGAATATATTTTCCATATTACGCTATTGTACACTACCCATTTCTCATCTCCAATCACCGATCGATGCTAAAAAGCATCGTGACGTGTGTGCTACAAGAGGTGCCCGTAGCACCCGATCAGATCCGAGTTGACAGCTCGGCTCCCGGTCATGGCTAGCGACCTGACGCATATTTGAAGAGCTAAGGATAACTTGGAGGACGACTGTCACAGTCCTGGTATCAGGGTGGGTCCTCCAGGTGGCAAGGACCCACTTCAGGGTTAGAAGGCCACTTATGTATATATGTATGTATGGTCGTCATCAGACTTCAAAGGTCAAGAAAAAATCCCCAGATTTGTGTGGGTCGAACTTTGAGGGCATCTTCTCGGAATTAAAAACTATTTTATTCAAGGATCATACAAAAACGTCAAAACTTTTGCACCAACCCTCTATTTGCCGCGACTCATTCATCTAAAAATCTATTATATAAACGAGAATTTATAAACCTTTAGATTACTTTTCATTATGAATTTGCTCTCTGGGACTTTGGGATGTTGGGACACCATGTTTATTAGGCAAATTCTCTTGTCTGCGCACCTACAAGTTGACAGGCCTATTGTGGTTAAATTTAATTACGAGGGAACAACGGCGACACTTGGCTCGACAAGAAATGATGGAAAATTACGTCTAAATTCCTACGCAATTGTCTCGAGGAAGGATTCCTTTCAAACAAAAAGAAAGAATTTAATCATGAGCCCTATAATTAATTTTAATTACACGTCGCGTAATTATAAAAGTTTTTCCACATACGTGCTTGTTTACATCTATTTTCAGATAAATTAAACATAATTATTATATAGACGAGTGATACAGATTTTAAATATTCAAAATAAAAACAGAACTAATAATTTTATAGGTGGCTCTGTAAATATGATGCGATGTCGGTATAGTAGAAATCTGTTTTAACGGCCTATGTCGGTAATGCAGTTACCCATTTTATTAAGAATAAAATAATATATCATAAAATTAAACCGTTACTGATAATGATTGTTAATTATAATAATAAATAATTTAAAATTATTTTTGGACATGAAAGACTTTTTATAAAAGCTTAATATAATAAATAGACAAATAACAGCTTAGTTTATTCAAAATTCAGACATCTAAAATGACTTGAATCTGTTATTAGTTGATTCTGTTTATTAAATCGAATTTTTCAATAATTTTCTTAAATTTAGAAGTATGTATAAATATTTTTTTTTTAATTTTCCAATAAAATTCAAACCGTTTAATTAATTTTAAGCAATCTATCCAAAAAAATTGGGCAAAAATTGCAAAATAATAAATATGAATTCATCTCAAAGTCTTTTTCATTAAAGAAGAAAATAAACAAATGAATATATAAGATGTAGGTATAGTAGATAACTGTTTTATCGACCTTACGGATGATGCCTGTTATTCTGTTACGCATTTTATTATTAAATAAAATAATAAGTAGACCAGTGGCGGATTTTCCCTTAGGCGCATAAGGCGCGCGCCTGGGGCCTCATTAATCAGGGGTTCAAGACCCTCTAAATTATTGAGGCCCCCCAGCCCTCAATACGATTTTTTGTCTGTAACAAAAATAATTAATATTTTTTTTGTTTTAAGGCGCATTTCAGCTACCTTAAGAAAAAATGATGGAAGGCACCGGGGGCTTCAGCATACAGCCCTGCAGTCTCTCGGCTCTCAGGGGGCCTCTGAATTTTTATAAAAATAATTAATATTTGTAACATTGAGATCGCTTAAATCAATCTTAGACAAGTTAATAAAACAGAAAAATGAGAAGAAACAAAAAATTCGTCTTTTACAATTGATATGAATTTATTTTATGAGGGGCCTCAAAATTGAATTGCGCCTGGGGCCTCTCAAGAGCTAAATCTGCCATTGACGTAGACTTATATCTTTAAAAATAAACAAATGGATAACAAAATAATTTAAAATGAGCGATCGGGGGTAAAAGTAATTTTCTTTTTAAATAAATAATATTAATCCGAATCTGTAAGATTATCACTTGGTAATATTAGAAATATTTTCTTCAAAGGAGTAACTAGCATGTACATCATAGACTTATGCCAGCGTTTATTTTTGGATTTTGAAGCACTTTTGGAACACAATTTACGGTATTATATTCAGTTTCTTTAGATATTTTGCAGTATCTCTTCAGCAATAATAGAAAAGAGTCCCAAGAAGCCATGTACGGTGAATATGGGGGTCTGATACATGATAACGGCTTTGTTTTCACACATTTTTTTAATTCGTCTATTTTAAAAGTAAAAGTAAAACCTAGAACAGATCTACCAAAAAAAATGATGTTATAGAGTCAGCGAAATTCAAAAATTCTCATCAGATTGAGATGAAAATTAAAAACAAACATAATTCACTCAGTTATTTATTTTTTTATTTATTATACATTTTTACAATAAATATTTGGCAAGATAAATGCTTATTAAAATAATAATATTCGCCATATCCTAATATCAGGTCATAAAATATACAATTTACAATATATCATTCTATATACACATTAAAATAGTTTAGAATAAGTTCCTACGAAAGCTGGCGCAAATCGAATCGGCGTAAAATGAACCCATATTTACAATGAGGGTTAAGGCTAGATTCTACTTAGATGAAAAATAAGCAAATAATTTCGTTTTTATAATACAATATAATACAAAATATGTATATGACAAATTTAATTTTTAAATAGTTTTCTGATCCCTTTTCATTTCCGGAAAAAAAAATCCGAAAAAAAAATTAAGAATTTCGTAATATGGTCGAATGGATGCGATGATGCTTCTATTTACATTTGTTTTCGTCGTTTTCATAGCTCTTGGAGTTTCTTCTTCGTTTTTTACCGTCTCTGACTGTTCAAGATCTAATTCTTTATATAATTCTTCTAAGTCTTCATTCGGTTATGGGCTTCTAAAAGTTCTTTCACATCTTCAGCTGTAACATATTTTAAGCATTTATATGAAACTTATTCTTGAGCCAACTTGATGTTTTTAATGCCTTTTAAAGTATCTAAAAATCGCCAATAGTCTTCAACTATTGTGCCAGAAGTGTTTAAAGCTCTCGTTATTTCCATGAACGTATTACGAAGATTACAAGCTTTGAAGGTTCCAATAACCCCTTGATCTTGGTTGCAAAAGATATGTTATACTGGGAAGCATTTAAACAACCTTGGCATCGAGTGGTGTTCTTATTTCATCAAGGTTTTGAGGATGTCCTGGAGCATTGTCCAAGAGAAGAAGTGCCTTAGGTTTTAATTTCTTTTCTACACAAAACGAAGCGCAGTAGAGCTAAAATAACGTTTTTTTGTGACCCAAGCTTTCTTGTTCCATTTTCAATGATAACATGGCTTTATTTAGACCCTTTAAAGCACATGGTGTATGTAAATGATACACTAACATCGGTTCAAGTGTTATAGTTCCTGAAACATTGGCTTCCAACAATAGAGTTAATCTATCGTTTGCAACTTTAAAACCAGTAGCGAAAAGTTATTAATCCAATAAAGCCCAGTCTTATCAACGTCGAAGATTGCGTCTGGAGAATAGTTGCCTTGTTATACATGACTCAAAAATTCCAGAAAATCGGCGCAACATCTGCACTTACTGCTTCACCACATAATTTTACACTACGACAGTTGCTTTGAGATCTCAATTTCATAAACCAAATCTTGCTACCCAAAAAGGTGGCGGAAAAACAACCGCGTCGTCCGAAGGGGGTCTTTTTATAATGAAAAATAGACCCCAAGCATTTCAAATCTTGATTTTTTTATAAAATGGAATAGTAATTCATGATACGCCTCAGAATTTGGTTTTTATACGAATCAATATGACGCATAAATGACAAGCGCACTCGGCGATGTCCGGCCGGTAGACCGATCGCCATTAAAGATCAATAATATTTATTCTTTAGACCTTTTTAGACAAATAAAAAAATTGTGACATGGGATTTATATTAAAAGAGTGATTCGAGAAAAATCTATAATTTAGGGTCCCAAATAGACCCCATCGACATGGCTAGGTGAATGGTTTAGATAACTACTCTGGTGCACTTATTTTATATGTCATAATAACGCTCCTTTATTCTTGTATACATGGGTACCTAATCCCTGACCGTGTTGTTTTGGCTTAAAGTTCTCTCAGAAGAGGCAAAAATCAAGCAAATAAATAAGATACTCCGACGTGGAAACATCTGGCACTATTCTTGCCACAGGGGACGATATAGACATTATGGCCAGATCTTGGGCAGCTCTCAAGGATGTATACCAACGAATAATGAGAGCGGTGATAGGCATGTGACTGAGGATCAACGGGACCATGACAAAATATTAGGTGTAGTAAAAAGTCGTATTTTCAAAGGGTAGTTTTAGAATCAGTTGTTTTTAGTCCTTTAACGAGTCAAGACGTGTTATTTTATTGTGTGCTTGTCGAGACACGTCCCCGTCTGTGCTCAAAATAAAAAAAAAAAATATTCGCCCCAGTCGCAATGGACGAAATTGTTCCTTTAGAAGACCATTTGCAAAACTGCATACTCTTTTAGTTTCACTCCAAGAAAAACGCAACTATCGCTTCAAGAAATATTTGCGACATTTATGGAGACGTATTAGATGTCAGAAAATGTCAACGCTGGTACAGGAAATTTTGACTTAAAAGATGAGCCTCGAAGTGGACGACCCTGTACAGTGCATCGAAGCCGTCCATAAAGTGAAAGTATTTAAAGAAAAAAAAACCAAAAGAACTAATCAAATATAACCGGCACAAAATGCGTCATCACTCAGAGTGTCTGAAAATTGGAAAGATTCAAAGAAGGAATTTTTTGGAAAATCTTTACTCCTCCACGATAATGCGCGTCCCCATGTCATAGATTTGTCCCTGAAAAAATGGATGAGAAACTAAGGATTTTTTGACGGCTTTGCTGCATCCTGCTTACTCATGAACTTGCCCCTTCAGACTATCATTTGCTTCGTTCTATGAAACACTTTTTTAAAAATAAATCATTCCGAACAGAAAGTGAAGTGAAATCGGACATTTCTGATTTTTTTAATTCAAGTCAGCAGAATTATTCAAGAAGGGTATTTTAGATTTGGAAAATAGATGGCAGGAGGTTTTATAATGTAATGGTAACTATTTTTTTAGACTTTTTACTACACCTAATACATGCCACAGGCTCCACCGCAGTAGCTGCGATGCGGGATGCAGAATGCAGAGAATCCTGGAGAGACAAAATCAAGAACTTTCGGAACGAGAATGATCACGATCCTCAGACATGAGGGTGCCGACCAAAGAAGAAGAATACATGCCCATATGCCAGGGACGAACCTTTGAACCACTGAGAGTCGAAGACTTGCTACTTTAGAGTTCAACAGCATCTAGGGTCAAGGTTCCTCTCAAGAAAGACGAAAGGGAATGACGTATCCGAAGCAACGAGGAGCTGTACCGACTTTACAATATATGGTTAAAAGACTTTCCTGTCTTCGGAGTGAAGGAAGACCCAGGCTCAGGTGGTTGTACTGTGTACAGAGGGACACTGCCTCATTGAAACTGACCGGAAAATGGAGCGACATGGCGACAGATGCGGATAAAATGGAGAAGAGCGTTGAATGAGGCCAGGGCTCTACAATAGGGTTGTTGCGTCTATGATGATGATGACGATGATGCGTGGGTACCTAAACATTTCAGTTCATTTCGGCTCAGTAAACACGTCAACACTGAAACGAAAATCAGTCTAGCATAGGGGGAGAATCGGGGAATTACACGGCGAATTACGAAGCGGCGTTATTGTGAGTCGGCGTAAACCGAGGGCTACCTGTATTAAATTGTTAATATTTATCCGATAATAACGCCATCAAACATTATGGGCCCAATAGAGGCATCGTTGGGATCGGCCTTTTTCGTATGCTCGATCTGAAATGGTTCATTTAATTTATAGGCCATGGTCCATACATTTGCAGTCAGTTGGGCATTTCTAAAATATAAAAAAATAGATGTAACAACAAATCTAATGCAATTTACTAAAATTTAATTTACCGAAGATAAATAACGCAGCAGTAAAACATGCCAATGGTAAACAACACAGCACTTCCGATCATAATGGCAACGCCGCAGGTGAAGACCGCTGAGTAGTGATCGTCTTCTGCGTTTCTTCTTTCACCTGCCATTAATAATTAACATATAATAAAGAATAATTATATATATTTTTTTAATTAAATACATGACTAACCATAATGTTTAATAGTTCTTGTAAGTTGAATTGAGGTTAATGAAGTGCAAGCGTTGGTGATTGTATCGTAGTAACTATATCTGTCGATATAAATAGTAAATTTATTAATTTATTATTAATTATATAATGCATAATGAATTTATTACTTTGTGCATGAACATTGTTTTAAATCATCCTCAGTAGTATTGCATATTTGTAGGAGACCTTGACATTGGTCGTTTATAACACATTTCTCGGCATATCTAACGACTGTAAATTTAATAAATATATTAGGTAAAGTGGAAAGAAATAACATTTATTTTTATCGCGACAAAAGAGAATTTTCCATCGACTTTAAAAGGTACAACATTAGGTGAACATGGTGGAGTATCATGTCTGATGACCGTGGCCATTCTTATTCCGAATCTTCTTGATTTTGGCACATGAGGGAGTTTGGATTCTACCCAAGTTTATACCCCAGCGCATGGGTGCAGGGCTACCTAAGGTATGTAACCCTCGTAAAAATGGTCGATGTACTTGGCAAAGCACTTCTTCAAGCTGTTGGTTGGCGCAGTACACAACCCCCTGTTCTGTGCGAGTTGCCCTTATGGGCGGCAACTCACTACCATCGAGCTCGCTCGCGTGTGCTTTTTCTTCCGCCAAATACGAGGACAGGTGCTCTCAGAAACTCTC
>JAGXCT010035289.1:67287-91351 GCA_022495035.1 Philopotamus ludificatus
GTATCGGATTTTACCCTCTCGACTGTGTCCAGGCAAGTAGGAGGGGGTTTATATTCGTATATATCCTATATATCTTTGCTCTTTTTTACACTATTTTTATATTATACGGTTTTTTTTATATACATATTTTTTGATATTCACATATTTTTTTTATATGTACATATTCTTTTATATTTACATATTGTTTCTTATATTTTTATTTACATTTTGTTTTGTTCTTTTTTTTTTTACTATGTATGTATATGCTTGTTATGTGTGGTTGGCGAATAGGACCACTTTGTAATGCCAACCACGCATTGTCTTTTAACAAAATAAAATAATAATAATAATAAAATAGTCATTAGTAGCAGACGAGCAAACCACTACAACCGCTTACGTTCTAACTTCAGACCGCAGACTGGGATGGTACTCGTAGCGCCCCCAGCTAGTCTCTCGTCGGGGATCATCAGTAGAGTACCCCCTCCTGATACTCTTGGTACTTGACCACCACGAGTACCATCACTGCCTTCCTTATTAATCTATTCATGAGGCTGTCTATAATTATTGTGTCAATATATAACTGCGTTTACATTCTATCTATTCTATCACCGGCGAGAGTAAAGGCTTGTCATGGTCCGAGTCATGAATCCCTTTTATATTTCCCACGTTATACAAAACCTTTACAGGTGTATACATAATATTATTTATACGAATGAAACATGTTTTTACTTAATATAAAATTTTATTTAACGTTATAATGTAATATCACAATTTTAATTTGTTTAGAACGGATAATACTTGTGCGATTTCCATTCGGGAATGTCGATTACTCGATAGTCTTTGTTGAAAGCGTCGACTTTCTTAATGTCTTCGGGCGCTAGACAGAAGTCGTATATGTCGATGTTTTCTTGAATGCGATGCGGAGTCGCCGAGCGTGGAATCGGAATAATATCACGATCGATCTGTCGGAATAACCATATAATTATATCGATGCGTTATAATAATATTGTCGTATATTAAATCGTACATACCAGATATCTAAGGACGACCTGTACGGTGTTCTTATTGTATTTGTGACCGATAGCGGTTAGCGTAGGATCGTCGATACGCGGTGGCGGCGAATCTTTCTTGCTCTTTGCGTCGGGTAGGGATCCGAGCGGTGAATATGCGATGACTTGGATGCCGTGCTCTTTGCAGAATCGTACTAGTTTCTTTTGTGTTAGATTCGGGTTGACTTCGATCTCGTTGGTGGCTGGTTTGATTTTGCCGTGTTCGATCACTCGTTCGAGTTGCTTCTCGTTGAAGTTGGATACACCGATCGATTTGGCCAAGCTCTTCTCTTTGCACTCCTCCATTCCTTGCCACGTCTCGACGTAATCGGTATCGCCTAATTTTTCATTTTCCTACGCACATAATAAATCATTGATGAAATCGATAATACGTTTATATATACGTTTGATATTTAAATACTTACTAATTCTTCGATGGGCCAATGGATGAGATATAGATCGACGTAGTTTAATCCCAATCTCTTCAGCGATTCTTTGAGCGCCGGAACAACTTGTTCTTTACGATGATGATTGTTCCATAGCTTTGTGATGACGAAGATGTCTTCTCGCTTGATAGTGCCGTCCTTGATTTTGTTTTTAATCGCTTTGCCGACTTGCTCTTCATTTTTGTAGTACTCGGCGGTATCGATCAGTCTGTATCCGGCGGTGATAGCAGCCTCAACTGCTTTCACGACTATGTCCGACTTGCTCGACGCTCTCTATAAATATATACGGTGCCTTATTTATATATGAATTCATTTAATGGCCGTTATCTGAGAGCCGAGTGTTCGAGTGCCGAGTTGAATACACCGGTTGTCATCCGATCACCGAAGTTAAGCAACATTTGGCACGGTCAGTACTTGGATGGGTGACCGCTTGGGAACACCGCGTGTCGTTGGCTCTCAAACTTTTTATTATTTTATTAATATTAATTAAAAATTATACTTACAAAGCTGGTGCCGAGGCCGAGGGTGGGCATTTTGTTTCCATCGTTAAGCACTTTGTATGTTGCTTTTCCTTTGCCCTGTTAAAATAATTATAAATATAATTTAATATAAATAATAATAATTAATATTTTATATATTAATAATAAATCCAGTTTATAAAAAAACGAAAATATATTTTATACGAGTTTCCGATAATAAATTACAATATTTAGAATATATTTAATTTAAATGAGTATTCTGTGTGATTTATTATTAAATAATATGTTGAATAAAAAATTGTGATGAGGAAAATCGGATAAATAATTTATTTTAATAAAATAAAATAATAATGTCATATTTAGTAATTTAATATTTTCTTAGAGGAAATTGCGATAGATTTAACGGAAAATGTGTTGTATTTAAATAAAAAAAAACGATTTTTATAATATTTATAAAATAATTACGACTCGTGTTGATTATTTAATGATGTTGATTGAGAGTATAAATGTTGAGGAGTACAAAAAATATTTTATTTTAAATAATTAAATTAAATTTACATTTTTTTAAAGATTATTGTTACGCGAATCGTGAGTTTGAATATTTTTTTCCAAAGAACCCATACGTTCTACACTTATACTTTCTTAGTAGCATTTGTTCATGATAATATCAAATAATTAAATATAATTTAAAAATGAATAAATATTAATTCTAGTAGCCGAATTTACATGAAAAAATTAAGCTAAAATATTTAATTTTCATTATTTATTGCTTTATTATTAATTCGAAACAAATGAATATGAAAAGCCGCCATCTTAAATATAATATTCACGGAAATCGTATGTATCAAGGTTTTGAATAAGGTCATAACAACCTTTTTTATGATCATCTTCTTTAATATTTATTTCGTATATCCTTGAGTTAATAATTCCGCAATTATGTTCAGCGATATTTCATACGTTTAATTTATTAAAAATGTTAAATAAATAAATAATACAAAATTATATTAATTACTAATTTATTGTTGCAAAATTTCGATGTCAATAATTGTTATTGTTACTTACAGCAATGCCAGCAGAAACGAGCACCACCAGAGTGGAATAGAACAAAAATTTGATCATCTTGAAGATGATGAGTTGTTCCGAAGGTGTTGCTGCTTCAGAAGCAGGCACTCAAGTGAGCTTACCGAAGCTGGAGCGGCCGTACTAATAGCCATGGGGTCATACACCGGATGACCTCTAAATCGATTATTTATCGTGTTAACAGTTATATAAATCAAAACAACAACAATAATATTTATTGGAACGGATAGTATTTATGATTTTTGAATTCGAGAGCGTTGATCAGGCGATGGTCTTTGTTGAAGCCATCGATCTCTTTGGCGTCTTCTGAGCTTAGACAAAAGTCGAACACGTCGAAGTTGTCTTTGATGTGCTTCTCGGAGGAGGATCGCGGAATCGGTATCAATCCTCTATCGATCTAGAAACGACGAATCAATTTAAATAATCTTAAGACAATATAAATATTAATAAAAAAACTTACAGCATATCTGAGTACGATCTGAACAGTGCTCTTTCCATATTTATTGGCAATTTCAGTTAATTTTGGATCGTCAATCTTTGGTGGCGGAGAGTCGTTGCTTTTCTTGGAATCAGGTATTGATCCAAGCGGACAATATGCAATTACATCGACATCGTGATCTTTACAATACTTAACCAGCTTCTTCTGTGTAAACGTTGGATGGACCTTGAACAGAAAAATATTTTACATCCATATTCATGTGTATTATCAAAGGTTTGAGCAAAAAATATGCAGATTTTATCATTTATTAATCTAATAGGATGAATCTCAAAGAAATAGTAAGAATCATAATTCCAGTATTCTCCTCATAGCTCTTATATAGATTTTCTTTAATTATTTTCTGTCCCAAGAGTTCGATAAATGTATATTTTAATAATAATTTTAAAGCAAATATCATATTTTATCAAAAAATCACAAATTTCCGTCTCACAGTGCGGTAATTATGGATTTTACGAAGTTAATTAAAAAATAATATATAACGAAATCCTACTGCTAGCATTTTCCTCGCAGTTCTTATTAAGTTTTTCCTTATTTATGTTCTGTTGCAAGTGTTCAATAAATATGCATTTTTTAATGAAAAAAAAATGCAAACACTTTAAAGCAAATATCCGATTATATTGAAAAATTACAAATATGAAACTTTTCGTCTCACTGTGCGATAATTATCGATTTTACGAGGTTGATTAAAAATATAATCGGATGTATCTAATTTATTATTTTACTGAACTAATAGGACGAATGATGATTTTTCCCGAGATCCTACTGCTAGCATTTTCCTCGCAGTTCTTATTCAGATTTTCCTTATTTATTTTCTTTTATATCCGATTATATCGAAAAATTACAAATATGAAATTTTTCGTCTCACAGTGCGATAATCATAGATTTTACAATTTTTATTTTTAAAAAAAAATGAATTGGAATTATTGAGTCAGTATTTTTGTTGTTGTAATTGTACGCACGTTCTTGACGTATCTTGACATTGGGAGCCATAATGAATGCTTACTTTTTAATTGGCTGTCTAATAGATTTCATGTTTGTTTTTTTTTATATTTGTGAATAAAATGGAATATGCGGACGTGTCATACGGCCTCTATATTCGTCGAACATGCCTCGATGATTTAAAAAAGCGTATATTATGTATCCGTCGGGGAATACTTTGAAGATGACAATTAATACAGTGGAACTTTGATCTATCGGTTCGTTTATTTAGGGATCTTATAAAAAAACGATGAATGCGGGAATACGATAAATGGTATATTCAATTATCCAACCGCGTCGTTCGAAGGGGGTCTCTCGGAGACCCCAAACAAGTCAAGATATTGATTAATTGATTTAAATATCGCAATTGCGGAAAATAAAGTCAATGATTTATAATATGTATGCCGTGCCGATGGGGTCTATTTGCAAGGTTAAAAGTCTTCTTTTGATCAGTAATAATATATCGAATATCTTCGTGAGGATGTCGCTGTATTGATTTGATAAAATTCTCAATCCTATGGTCGAATCGAATGGCGTTTGAGAAGAGGATGGAGGAGGTCCCGAGTGTCAATGACCTGCTTCGGTTCAGGGGCCACCAAAATAAGAATAAAACTGCGAATACAATTTTTAAGACAAACCTCGATCTGATTGACGGCCGGTTTGACTTTTCCCAGTTTGATGATACGATGGATCTGAGTCTCGTTGAAATTAGACACTCCGATCGATTTAGTCAGTCCTCTCTCTTTACACTCCTCCATGGCTTGCCACGTTTCTATGTAATCGGTATCGCCCGTAGTTTTGTTATCCTACAATTCAAGTATTATTAATATAGACACATTGAAGACTTTAAATAAATATAAATAATACTTACAAATAATTCTACGGGGCAATGAATCAGATACATATCGACATAGCTCAATCTTAGTTTATTCAGAGAATCCTTTAATGCCGGCTCTACTAAATGCTTAGCATGATGCGTACTCCATAACTTAAAAATAAAATGATGAATAAATATATATGTATTAATTATTATTGTATTAAATGCATACTTTTGTGATGACGAATATGTTTTCTCTCTTGATAGTGCCATCGTTGATTTTGTTCTGGATTGCTTTACCGACTTGTGCTTCATTCTTGTAATATTCAGCAGTATCGATCAGTCTGTATCCTGAAGAAATTGCTGCTTCAACTGCTTTTTCCACGTCGTTATTTTCACTGCCATCGTTCTATGAATAAGATTATTATTTATTATGAAGAAAAATGGATTTTGTTATTATTATCGGAGTGCTTACTATATCAGTACCCAATCCTAGCATCGGAATCTTGTTTCCATCATTCAGCTCGATCCACGGTAATTTTCCTTTACACTGAAATGAAAAAAAAAATGTTAATCCACGACATGTGTGGTTTTAAACCAGTTATGCATATCAGATCGGCAACATGGCTTCGAGGAAGTTGCAAGTTAAATAGACCAAAGCGTGCTTCTAAAATATCGAGAAAAAAAAAACTGGACACTCACAGCTATCGACGCTGATATCAAAGCCATCAAGATGGCCGACGGTAAGTACTTGAGCATGGTGATGATGCGATGGACTTCCTGGTTCCAGAGCACTTGTCCGAATGAGCAGATTTGGGACCTTTCAGCATTACTAATACCCATTCAGGCGTCGGGTAAATGACCAGAGACTGCAGCATTTTGATTGACATCAATTGTTATTTATTTTTTTCTTGTATTCGCAAACTTGATTTACGAACCACGCGAGTCATTCTTGGTCAATTACCCGGCGGGATGTATCAGATTTTAGATAGACGAAAACAGGTTTGATGCTCCTCGCGATATTCAGCATCGTGCCATGGGATTTAAATAATAATGTCCCTTATTTTTCGTTTTAGCTTATTATCTTTACGTGTGTTGCATAATAATGTCGGTTTACACAACCTACTTGCGTCACGGTAAACAAAACTGGTGCAGGTTGTATAATAATAATATTTTTCCTCGTTCGGGGATCACCGTAGATATAATCTAGAAACTGCATATGGACTTTGATTGATTTAATGGGATTTTGTAACAGTGGTTTTTTTTATTTTGTTATCGCTCGAGGGCAGAAAGAGTGTTATTAATAATTTTCTGCTAATAAATCCAAGTTATAATATATTCCTATTGATAGCAATTCAATAAAGCATAAAGGTATACGAATATTTAACATCATTAAAGAACATAGACCCATCATAGCTTGGACGTAATTACAATCAAATTATGATTGTTAAAGTTAATTGCTAATGAGCGCAGATAGTATTCAGATGGGTGACCATTCTGAAGACTTCTGAGTGACGCTGATCAACAGAGGGGTGGGATGAAGGCCGACGACCTTCATTTCACAAAAAAACAGGTTAAATCTACATCATCTACTACTGAAGAAACATATACAGTCAACCCTCATATAGCGTTCACTTCTATAGCGTTTTTTTTTATAGCGTTTGTTACAAAACGCAATATTTTCAACGTTAAATTAGAATTTTCGTAAATATATTATTAATGTGCATTTTAAATATGTACGTGCACTTAGTCAGTACAGTTAAACCCCCACTAACACTAAAATCGGGACCGTGTAATTGGGGGAGTGAAGCCGTCCGGTTGTGTGCGTATAGCCTGGCACGTGTTGAATACACAGACGCTAGCCAACGTTTGACTGTATGTGAATGCGACCGCGCAATTGGGGGATTTGCGGCGAATATTTCATCTCAGCGCGTAATTCAGAGTAGTGTAATTGGGGGTTCCACTGTAGCTGTTTGCCCCTTTACCTCGCTAGGCGTGTTCTGTTCTTTTTTTTGCGAATCGCCGTATAAAAACGTTTCAGGGATATTCATCACAATACAGTTAGAAAATATTTTTCTACTCGTATAGTCGTGGAACAAATTATGTTCAAGTAAATCGATGCATACGATTTTTAAGGTTATTTTTGGTTAACGGGGTTTTCAATCATTCTATTTTTTTATAAATTGAGCAACTGGTATTAAAAAAATGGAACGTGATATTAGATGACTCTGACAGTAATTAAATGCATAATTACCCATTTTTTTTATTACTTCAATTATTGTTTGTTTTTTAATATATTTTTATTTTATTTTAATATGTATCCTAAATAAAAACATATTTCCGAAAAGGTTTCATAATTTATATTTACCTTTTTATTATTTATTCATCATATGCTAAAGCATTTTTAAATAATTAACTAAAAAAACTGTCCTTGAACTCCTTGGCACATCTATTTGCGAATTAAAACTGGAAGAAATATGCTGAATTAGTACCCCCCCCTCGCGCCTATAGGCTGGAGCTGTTGTTATCAAACTGGCATTGCAGTCATTAAATACTCAAAACAGGTCGTGTTGGTTGCTGGCAAACCTAACCCCAAATTTTGTATGGGTGCCTAACTTTCTATAGCGTGTTCCCTATCTGAACGTTATAGACGGGTTGACTGTAATTTCATTGCTAGTAAGGGGTGTTTTGAACGATATAAAAAAAGACATCTGGTGACGAGAACTAAGCAAAGAAATTACTACCAATACTTATTATCGAAATTATCGAAAAAATCATACACTCCTGATTCAGTATTCAATGCCGATGAAACTGGACCAAAGTGAAAAAAATGCCAAGTAGAGCATATTTGGCGAAGTCTGAAAAAACAGCAAGTGGTTTTAAAGCAGCAATAGATCGCGTGACATTATTATTCTGTAGCAATGCTTCTAGAGATCGAATGATGAAACCACTTTTAATCAACCGTGCTATAAACCCTCGAGTAATAAAGGATATTAATATAAAAAAATAGCAGTACATTATTGAGCAACAAATAAAAAAGCATGGATGAGTGAAACAATTTTTACATATTGGTTTTATAACTATTTTGTACTGGAAGCAGAAAGCTACATAAAAAAGATACATGCTTTTAATTGTGAATAATGCACTTGGCCACTCACATGAAATTCAGCATGTTGAGGTGGTATTTTTACCACCAAACGCTACAGCTTTAATACAACCTTAAGATCAGGGAATAATAAAAAATAAAAAACAATCTAAGATCACAGTTTTTTAAAAAAAAATCTACTCAAGATAATAAGGATATTTTCACTAATTATGTAATTGAACTGACCAATTCTTCTAATGACGATGAATGTGATTTCGCACCAGTTATGAAAAAAAGTGTTAAAAGGCAGCAACGAAAGTGAAGATGAATGAATTTTAGTTGTTCAATAAAAAATATGTTACAAAATAACATATATAACAATAAAGAAAAGAAAATAATTATAAATCTCATATAAAATATCATCAAAATGGTGATATTTCATCATCATCATCATTTGCCAGCCACAAGGCTCTCACTCGCTGAGGGCAGTCGAGGCCAAAGGAACCTGAGTCTCACACGTGACGTGAGGGCTCCCCTTTCGTGTCCATACCGCGGGGACCCAAGCCGTCTTGGTATGCGGCTCTTTGTAAAGAGTTTCCCTCTTGGCCATTACTGGCATTGGACTTACATCTTCTACCCTGTTGGTATCGGATTTACCCTCTCGACTGTGTCCAGGCAAGTAGGAGGGGGTTTGTCTCGGTATTCGTTTAATCTTTTCTCCAAGGCGTTATCTGCTTATAACGAGTCACAAGTGAGAAGTAACAAGCAAAACGAGTCTCAAGTAGCAAGTCGATAAAATATCAACGAAACGGCGATATTTAACATCAAATATATCTAAATATTCGGCCATATTTTTTTCATTTTTGTTTATTAAAACCTCAACAATTTTACATCCGAGTAAAAACATCTCATATACATAAAGTGGCAGAGAGGGCCTGGACATCTTCTGGGAATAACAGGTACCCGACCACGGCCCATTGGCTCCTGCGACCAACACCTTTGCCATGTGTTTACAGCCGTACGATAAATGGCTGCTCTATGCGTAGACCAGTCCTGGGAGCCGTCCACAGGTGGGGAGATGGCCACATCGCCAATGAGGGCCTCAAACCCTCTTGTATTTAGCCATAGTGCAAACGAACCTGAAGCTCTAAGTCAGGGGCAGCACTCTGGCTAGGACAGCAAGAGTCGCCTAGGACGAGGTCCTATACGCATACATATTCGGCTAAGTGGTTGAGTAGAGTAATAGCTCTGGTTACCGGAGAATTTCTGAGAGCACCTGTCCTCACATTTGGCGGAAGAAGAAAGCACACATAAGGGCAATTCGCACAGTACAAGGGGGTTATGTACTGCGCCAACCAACAGCCTGAAGTGCTTTGCCAAGTAGATCGACCTTCTTTTTACTATTGGCATACCCCAGGCAGCCTTGTACCGATGCACTGGGGTATAAACTTGTGTAGAATCCAAACTCTCTCATGTAGAGATATCTAGAAAAAATCCTTTGTTATCTTCACTAATCTGAGGGGATTCCAGGCGTCATAAGGTAATATGAAACCAATGTCTCAATTTACGCGTTTTTTTTTATAAAATGGAACATATCATTTGAAGTTGTATGAGTTCCTTGCATTGTTTTACGTGGTTTCCATTTACTCGGTGTTTGGGAAGAACGTATCTACCGCGTAAATTCGGGGATGACTGTATGTCAAAATGCTATTAATTTAGTGGGGCATTTATAGGGATGCTTTGATGCCCCACTTATAATTAGTTAGCATCACGTCCCCAAAAGTCACTATCCGCCACTGTATTAATTGCCAAACATATTTTTAATAAAAAAAAATATTTAAAATTAATTGTATCATCTCATATTCGTATTAAATAATGATTTGACATTCAACAATTGTCATTTCCAAATTGGGTTAATAATTTATTGCATATGTCGAAACATTAATGGCATAAACGACGTCATTATCGATTATATTTATCTTAAAATGGCATTTAATTTATTTTTCCTTTATCAATAAATATATATATATATAATGTAATTATAAAAAATAATAATATAACTTAATATTAATTTTTCTATAAAATCACGTGTCATTTCATTGGCGTCTTATAAACAACAAAATTTTCCTGTTTTCGACATGTTTACGTACACTTTTATAAAAATGTTGTTTCACAAATTTCCCAGAAATGTTATAATTTGTCGATAACAGCGGTGACCTGTGATTTGCAGTAAACGTTGCTTTTTTTTAGTGGCTCGAAACCCGCTAATTGCTTCGCCGAGTAGAAAACAGATCCATTTCGATTTGCCGAACAGGTTTAAACAGCAAACTGACAATTCCAGTTTGGGCAACCTTTTTTTTGCTCGACAATCAAGTTCAAACAAACAAAAAACCACTCGGAATCAGTTGCTCTTCATTGTTTTGCATACAGATTGTATGTATACGTTATTATTATTATTGTTATTCGGTTTCCGAATAAAGATTTCTATTTTGGCGACTGGTTTGTGCATATTTTTTGTCCAAACTTTCGCAGAAGTAGTTCGATATAATAAATTACAATTTATATTCAAAATTCGTCGGAATTAAACAATAAAACAATTAAAGTACGATCGATAAAAAATAGTTTATTAAAATAAAAATACATATGTATGCGAATGCAATTTTTTTTAATTGAATATATCATCGGATTTTCTATATTTCGCTATAAAATACTGAACCACGTTCATGTTTAATTAATATTAATTGATAAGTTGATCATGTACCGACCTTAGACTCTGAAATAATAAAAAAAAAACACACATTACAACATAATTTAAACGATAATAAATAATTATGCTCAACAACCAAAGAAAATATAATAATTTATCAAAATGAATAGATTACGATATTTAAAGCGTTGTCCTTAACCTTAAAATCGAAATCTCCGATTATTAGAATATTAAATGATTTAGTAAATGCCGATACCATGGTGTTAGTTAGAAATAACTTATTAATAAATGATTAAAATAATAAAAACAATATATAAAAGCGTCAAAGGCTGAAATAACACATTTTATTAATTAATCAAATCATCGGTAGACGACGATCGATTTAAAAAGACGATCCAAATAAATCCAACCACCTTAAAAATCCTTATACCAATACACATATCCCTCGATTTAACGCAATCTCGCTATTATTCCGTAATAAAAACAGTAAAAGAGTCATGATTTGCATAAATTCATCGCGATTCCGTGTAAATCGAGAGATAAGTATTTATGTAAATATATCAGTAGCGTAATAGATCTGTGCATTAAAAAAAAAAAAACATTAATTACACTGTATTAACATCGATAATATTTAATCGTGATTCAGTGGATGGATCGTTGCTGAGCCAATGGAACACCTTCCTGGACCAATTTCTGGTGCACTCCGCTCAATGCCTAATGAATGCAAAAACAATCCTAGTAAAATGTGCATATCAAAATGAATCAAATAAGGTGAATGATCAAACAATGATAATGTAGTCACATTCATCTAATGTAACGAGTGATTTTATGACATTAGAAAATGTTATTAACAACGTGAACGTACATCCTAAATATCTAAATATGTTAGATCGTCGGATAAGTAATTTCTAATCAAGAGTTCTGTTTTTGTTTGCGGTTCTCTTTTGGAAGACCATTGAAGACAATGATCCTCTTGATAATAATGGTGAATGGCGAAATGATTCATTTAGAGGCCTTCGTTAGATAAAGGACCCTAAATTAACACTAATTTCCCGTGAGTACGAATCTGTCTTTAAGATCATTTAAAATATCAACATAGAAGAATAGAAGTTTTTAAAGCAAGCAAAGGATGGTTTGATACATCAAGAAAACGATCAAATCGGCTGAAAAATATCGAAAACTTCCGTAAAATTGTAGAAAGAGAAAATTATCCACAAAATTTTAAATGTATGTTGATGTCCATAGAGGAGAAGACCTCTTTTACATTTAGAGGAGCAAAGGTTCGTCTAATTTAGGGGTTCCCAACTGTTTTCCTAGTGGTGTAGGTGATCAACCCAGTGGGGCATATCAAAGGGGAGTCCCAACAAATGAAGTCATTCATCTGAAACCATTGGAGTAGTGGAATATTGGAATCTTTTCAAGTTTTAAATATTTTATAGTCCTCATTAAGATCAACAATTTTTAATATGCTGACGAATCATACGAATTTCGTACTTCGAACAAAACTTGAAAAACTCTTAGAAATCGACGTGAAAGAATTATATCATTTCACTTATAGATAATTAAGCTAGAGGATTCTCACTTCTAATTGAATAAATAAAACATCAAGTTCGTTCTCAAACAACTATGCGATCTACCCCAAGAGAATATTGATGTTTTCAGTGGCCACGGGATCAGATTTCTTTCTCTTATGCTCATAGCATTAAAATCATTGGGTAGTGGTTATAACTTTTATTCTAAGAGATATTTTCTGAGATCATCAAGATTGTTTTACTATTATTTTCGATTACTTCTAGAAAAAAATCCTTTTAACTAAAAATAATTCTCTTCATCCTCACAATTTTTCTTCAATCTACAGCAGTAAGTTGTACTAGAGTTTTAAGTAAAAAGATTGCAGATAACTTTGAACTGAATTACAGAATTTAAGATCGCATAATTGACCAAAAAGGCGATCATTCAAAGCTTTAATTGTGTTTTTATTGTTTTGTTTGGAATTTAAAAATTATATATAATTTAAAAATCGACCCAAATAGACCCCAGGGGGTTCACACGGACCCCTTGGTAAACTGGGGTCAAACTCCTCCTCTTATCAAGGGAAATGCATCCGAAGAGTTAAAATTGAAACCAATTACTCCTCATTCCATGGACTACTTCTGTCCAATAATAAAAATATTACGAGGATATTTGAGTGAAACATCGAGCTCTTTTGATATTGGACAATGCGCCAGGTCATCATTTGGATCGTCTTACAGCCTATGGATCTATTAACCGCAAAGTTCATTATTATAGAGATACCTTACGAGTATGGTGGAAACGATCTAATATAACGTAGGCTATCAAAAACATTGACGAAGAATGGAATGAGGTCACTGAGTGTTTGGAAAAGGTTATTAAAAGATCACATCACCTATGTAAATGACATTCAAAATGAGACAAAAGTCATAAGTCATTTAGCCATTTCCAGGGGCGTTGAGGGAGTTGATGTAGATGTTATTCAGACTTTATTAAAATAACAAAGCTCAACTAATGAAGAGCTGCTAGAAGTGGACTGCCATTCCATGTACCCAAGAAAATGATATCTCGGAACCAGTTTCCGTGAGAAAGTTACATGTCAAAATCATTAAAAAGGCTTTCTTTTCACAATCATTGCATGGAATTGTTAAAAGAAAACGATGAAGCTCTCAAGAGAGTGCTGTAGCGGTTTATTTAACTTAACTATCGGCTATTTTTTTTTTCACGATTCGCCATTCACCCATATAAAGATTTTGAAGATGCAAGGGGAATGAGTCTCTCACACTAATATTGTCCAGTGTCAAACCACGACACTGGTTAATTTTGATATAATTTTGTCCAGAACGTATCCCCCGCGATCAACGGGGTATACCTATAACTGCAAAAAAACCACTTATCGAACGATCTAATAGTTAATAAACGTTTTGCGATTGTATTATTTTGTAACAAAAATAATTTTCACTCATTAATAAATTAAATACCGTATTGAATGAATATCTCATAGATATTACCTGACCGTATATTATCCAAACGAGGGCTAGATTAAACAATTCGATTTAAATACCTTAAAATATTTAACGGTTTTCACTCTCAATTCTAGCGTGGCGTCCTCGTCACAAATCATAAGCGTGTGGGGATGCTGTTGGAATGCCGATACCGTCCACATATGATTAACGCCCTCTTCTATGGCTTTGTATAAAGCGAACGCTTTGTGTCCGCCCATTATGAGTATCATCACCTAAAAGCGATATCAAATCAATGTAAACATATAAAATTTTTTAATCATATCGTATAAAATATGAAATCACCTCTTTCGCATCCATCACAGTTCCCACGCCGACGGTGAGCGCTTGTTTAGGCACTTTGTTAATATCATTACCGAAGAAGCGAGCGTTCGCTTCGAGCGTATCGTGCGCTAAAGTCTTTACTCTCGTTCTGGAGACTAAACTGGATCCGGGTTCGTTAAACGCTACGTGTCCATCGGGTCCGATGCCTACCGATCGTAAATACAAATTAATAAAACTCATTTATTTATAATATATATTATATTATGATATGTACCTCCGATAAATAATTCTATTCCGCCGGCTTCCGTGATCTTTTTTTCGAAATTATCGCATTCTTCGACTAGATCGGGCGCGTTTCCGTCGAGTATATGCACGTTCAACGGATCAATGTCAATGTGTTTAAAGAAATTGTTCCACATGTAATAGTGATAGCTTTCCGGATGATTTCTAGGCAAATCTGTAAATAAAAATAGCAATATTAATCGTAGAAATGCAAGATTCGTTAAAAGCATTTTTTAATTTTTTTTAAGATATGGTGTTTAGTTTCTTTAGCGATTCTCTCTTTATCACTCACAATTTTGCTTATTTGTGCTTTCTTTCATCATAAATATAGGTAGAAATCATAGGGGATCATTTCTGGTAAATACGGAGGCCGATAATAACATATGCGGACTATGCAGATGACATATGACATTGTGGTCAGATCTCGGGTGGCTCTCAAGGTTGCATGCCAGGGATTAATAAGAGCAGCAATTGACATGGGACTGAGGATCAACGAGTCCAAGACAAAATACATGCCGGTATGCCAAAGACGAATTCTTGAATCCCTAAGAGTCGAAGAGAACAGCTTCGAGGCCGTCCAGGAATTCACATATCTCAGCTCATTTATTTAATTATTTGATTACTATGGACAAATGGCATAACAGAAAGAATCCAAAGCGCCATTCACCCATTAAAGATTCGAAATAAGATTCTTAAAGAGAATGAGTCTCTCACACTTATATTCCCCCCAGTGTCAAATCACGACACTGGTTAATTTTAATATTTTTTCAGTGGGATTGAAATTTAAATTATTTTTTTAACGAAGGATAGATGGCATTAAATTAATTAATTTCAATGCGCCAAATGTTGTTAACAAACCAATGTTTTTTTTCAGTTCAGTTTCAACAAAATGAATGATTTTTTCGGTTTTTGATTAAAAACAATTTTGTTAAAGTAATCTTACGATAAAATCACAACTACATGATTAAAGGAATTGAGATATTTATAGAAAATAACAAACAAACGTTAAATCAAACTATAATACAGGTATTTCTCGAGTTTAGATCGAGCTACGATTCTAAACTTTGGTTTTAAGTTCAGTTATATTTATTTATTTGACTACGACGAATGGATAGCATAACGAAAAATCCCATATGAAGATTTGATAAAGATTCTCAAGACGCAAGGAGGATGAGTCTCTCACACTAATTTTCCTCCCAGTATCAAACCAAGACACTGGTTAATTTTAATATTATTTCAGTTGTTTCAAATTTATATTATTTGTTTATAATTATTTATTCAACGATGGATAGATGGCATTAAATTAATTAATTCCAACGAGCATAAATATTATATAAAATATTTTTAAAAACATGCGGTGTCATAAATAATTCCCAGAATGTATAGTTTTCATCAGACACCTTTCCGACTAATAACTTAGCTCAGCTGCGGTTAACTTACATTATCAAAATAATATGCATGTTACCTACGAGACATAACACTGGTATTACAAAACATAATGAAAGTATAGAAGTACGAAGAACCATGCTGGAAAACCGGTGCTACTTTAGACTTCAACAGCATCTACGGTCGAGATTCCTCTCAAGAAAGACTAAAGTTAAGCTCTACATGTCTCTCATCAGGCCTGTCCTAACATACGGATCTGAATGTTGAGTTTTAACAAAAGAAGATGAGCAATAACTGGATATCCCGGAGAGGAGGATTTTGACACCAATATTTGGAGCCGTATTCGATAACGGGAAATGGCGTATCCGAAGCAAAGAGGAGCTTATGGTTAACAAGCCTTCCCGTCTTCAGAGGAAAGGAAGACCAAGGCTGAGGCGATTAGACTGTGTGCAGCGAGACACTGCATCATTTAAAATTACTGGAAGATGGAGTAAAATATGTTAAATCTCTTCGACAACCAATGTCAAAATTCCCTGGAGACAATTGTACCGGGATATACATACACAGCCAATAAAATTCAAAAATTCCGCAATATTTTTTTTTATCAAACCTCGTAAATGTATGTCGATTGTATTCAAGTTCGTATGAATAAGACCTTTGAATTTTAGACTGTGATAAAATAACATTGAATCTAGATCAATAGAACACGTAAACATAATCAAAAAATAGACGTACCCACGTACTCGTCCATATTGAACGTTTTCACGTATTTAAACGACACCTTGCCGGCTTTATAGAATTCGATCAATTTTTTGTACATTCCTAACGGCGTTCCACCGGTCGGCAGGCCGAGCACGAAGTATTTGCTCGGGCCGGGATTGAATTCGTTGATTCGTTTCATGACGTATTTCGCCGACCATTCTGCGACGGTGTCGATCGTTTCCAATATGATGAGACGCATTATGAGCTAATTAAGAGTTACGACCTGAAACATAAAAATTATACTAATTAGTGGTGGATTATTAACGATGCCGTAAAGTCGTGTCTCTCGCATAACGATTGTATTTTATTGCAGTTCGGTAAATAAAGGTTTTTATCTGCGTTTTATTGCATCGGTTTTTTTTTCTTCTATGCGGTCTAGTAATAATGTTGGATTTCTCGTAGATAACCAAAATAAACAAAAGATTTCGCGACGTTAACTCTCTTTGCAAGAATATTCTCGTCATAATGAATACGATAAGGTGAATTAAACTCGGAATAGTATCGGTACGATTGATTTATTACATAAAACGTTCAATCGATTGTTCAAATATAAAATTTATTCTATTAAAAACTACTTATAAATATATTTTTCTTTTGATAAGGCACGAGAGCTGTCAAATATTTAGTGCCCCAATCAAAGTCGGTATCGTTTTAATTCAATATTTATTTTACGCTTTTCGGTGTTGAATTATATCAGTTGATTTATTTACCGTACGTCAAGATCATATACCGAATAATTCCAAAGTATTTACTCGATCCGAGTACTTTTGTAAACTTATTTATTTTGTAATACGGCTTAGATTACACGGTAAAAAATGTAAGTATCGATTGACGGCTTCGCAACGGGCAGGTTATAGACCCCGTACAGATATATTCTAAGCTTTCGGTATGCGAATCAATATATATTCACCGTGCATATCTAGCACGGCGATATAACACGTAAAATAAGACCAAATCTCCATGACGACTGGTTCCATTATGGAATCGTTTACATCAGATCGGAATGACATTTAAAAATTATTTTGAATATCAGACTGGTTATTATTGCCAATTTATTTTGGCATGTAAAACTGAAAAAATTAACAATGCGATCGTAAAATAAATATAAACGATCCGCAGACGTTTATTTACACAATTGTAAAAATGCATTTTTATCGTCTAATAAATATTTTATAGCCGGATCGATAAACGTATCGGTTTTCCGAATAATTCATCGATTGATAAATTTAAAACCACATCGTATAGATGCAACGTCTTTTTATCTACGCGATTTTTTTCATAAAAAATGTATATATTTACCGACCGAGACCATGCCAAATTATTTTCGTTCGTTTTTTATAATAGATGCAAACATAAGATGGCGCAAAAAAATTGCAACATAAAAAACAGGCTCCGACGAGTTTGGTCAAATCAGGTTTTGGCCTCGTTAAATCATCATTTAGCCATCACAATACGATCTACGTTAATATTGTGACGCGGTTATTATCTAATAAATAAAAATATAATGTAGATTTAAACGTATCTCCATAATAATTCATCGTAATTAATTAATCAAATTGGATTAGCTTAGTGTATGGGTAAGGTTTATCGGTTAAAATACCGATACCAGAATAATCTATTAGTGTGTAACCGAGTCCTTTCGTTATCTTATATGTAAATAATTATTAAAATAATAACATACGAGGTTTGATAATAAAAAAAAGTGAAATTATATTCATTTCGCTAGGTTATATCAAGTCTAATTGTGTTGGTACACTTGTTCTTGGCGTATCTTGACGTTGATAGCTCATGTTGAATGCTTACTTTATTGTAGGTTATCGAAAAGGTTTAACGTATTTTGATGTGCTTAACGATTATTAAAAAAATATGTGATTTTTTTAATATCGCTGGGTTGTTATAGGTCTAATTGTGTTGGTACACTTGTCCCTGACGTATCTTGACATTGATAGCTTATGCTGAATGCTTACTTTATTGTAAGCTATCGAAAAGGTTTAACGTATTTTGGTGTGCTCGGTGATTACTTTTGGAAAAAATGGAAAATGAGACAAGAAATTTTAGCTTAAAATAACATGACCCTATGCGACATTTTCATCATCCCGAAAGATGAAAAAAAAACAGTAAAGAACAACGTTTAGCCTATGTTGAGGAGATAATGTCAAAACTGCTGAAACAACTCAACGCCATAACTAAAATCGCGTTTCAAAAGTGCTTCGAAAATTGAAAAAGGTGCTCTATCAAATGTCAGAAAATTAATATGTATCGTATGTCATTTAATATATTATACAGTAAGATGATAAAATATATTAATTTAAATATAAACCAACTGATACATTATTTGTTATATATATTAACGACGATTTTATCTACGGCCATTAAAATAACTCTCCCAAAATATTATTTTAATAACAATAACAACGGTATTCACATGTAAACACAATAAATCATGTTCTAATAAATAGAATCGATCGTATTTTTATGAAGTCATGGAATTAATCCCGCATCGAGTCATATTCCGTATAATACGAACAATCCTCGTCTCATACCGAACCTACGACACGTGTTAATAATAATGAATAATTTATAAAAATATACGTGAAGTAGTAAAAATGCTAAATTCGTGCAAATTGGATTAAAGATTTGGTAGTCTTTCGCTTATGTACCACTGTCTGGTATTTGAATTTAATTATTAAAAATATGTCGCGTCTGCCGATTCAACGAATGCAAATATTTTTAAAACAAGATAAAAACGCTGATAACGTATGATTCATCGTCATAATAATAATTACAATGTAGTTTATAATTAGTATGCATTATTTGAATAAAAATTATATGTGTGCTATCTTAATTATTAGGGCAACTCCCATGAAATATTTATAATAATTTTATATAGATTCCGATCGATTACTCAACGATCGAGTGACTCTACACCTTAGTATGTTCTGTATTTACTAACATTGTATTGTTCTTTAATCAAATACATGATTAAAGTAGAACATTGAATGAAAATATTAGATTATCATTTTACGTATGTCGACATTGTACGTGCGGAGAAAATAAATAATTCATTGACATCGTTGTTTTTCGTATTTTCGACACTCTCGATTTCGCTTATCAAACATTCAAATAAAATAACAACAAAAACAATCAATATATTATAAAATAATAATTGATATGTCGTTGTATTTGTAATCAAATTAAAATGCATTTGGTCAAGTGATGGCAATGACCGCGATGGACACATCTCCCACGAATCGGGGTCATCGGCAATTTAAAAGAATGACAAGAATTATAAATAAGATAAAAAAATTATAATAATATAATCACAGTTAGTTTTGTGCACTTTTGCTGGACGTCGATTATGGTTTGTTGTATTTGCGGTGAGTATAAAATTTAAAAAAAATACCGATGACAATAAATACAATAGTATGTGGAGTGTCAGTTGTAGGTGCGGACTCGCTCACTACAAACAGTCGAGTGAAAACAAAATTGACGTTCAATGCGGATTGCGCAAACTGACGTAGAGCGAGACGGATTGCGCAATGTCGCAGTCCGACGCGACGTTTGATTGCTCAATCTCGGAGTCAGACAGGACTTGCCAGGTTCAAGGACATTGTCCTTGAGTGCAACTGAGCGAAAGTCTTCACGCAAAAACTTCATACCGTGCACGTTATTTATTGTGTTGTATTTTACAATATTTATATGTAAGAGATATAAGTAATTCACCATTACTTACCAATGAATAAAAATCACTTTTATATGCAATTATTATTTTGCTCAATGATTAAATATTCAGTTCAGTCAGTTATATATTATAAACTATTGTAAAAGAAACACAACAAGATTACTAAAGTTAAATATTCTATCATTGTTTGACATTAAATACAAATTAGCATCGAAAGATGAACTATTTCGCGACTTTTGCGAAGACAATTTAATGTAAAAAACCTGTTTAAAAAGTAAAAGTTTTAATAAGATATTTATCTAAAATATATTGAAATTTTGTTCCACTTTTCTGTTTATATATTCCGATTGTTTTATTCTATTCAAATCATGAAAAACACACGTTTATTTAATCTAGTAATATTTTTAATTACAATAATGTTTTTGTAAAACATCTAGAATTACAAAAAATACTTTTTACTATACTTATTTTTAAATATCACTGATTTAGAATATATTTCGATTGTTTTATTCTATCAAAATCAAGAAAAAAACTCAGGGATGAGTAATACTATATCTGTATAATCATGAGATATTGAAAATTTAACACGATTTATTTAATCCAAAAATGTTGCGAAAGATCAACGATTTTTTAATTAAAATAATGTATTTGTAAAACATCTAGAATACAAAAAAATATTTTACAATATATTCAGATTGTTTTATTCTATCAAAATCAAGAAAAAATTCAGGGATGAGTAATACTATTCATATATTAATCAGATATTGAAAATTTAATCTAGAAATATTTTTTTTTAAATAAAATAATGTTTTTGTAAAAAATCTAGAATTCCAAAAATATAGTTTTTATTATATATTTTTTTAAATTTCACTGTTTTACTACACTCCTCTTTTGTAAAACACGGTTGTATGGTTCTACGAAAACTTTGTGTAATGTAAACCCGATTAGTAATTGACCTAAAAATAATTATGCTTACAAAAATAATTAAAAAAGGGACTCTTATTTTAAAAAATTCAAGAACATTTTACTTACAATTTCTAGCGTTAACACCCGTTGACAGACAAACAACGACTGCACGACTCCGACTTCGGCTACACAGACCTGCTGTTTTTACAAAATTACATGGAATATCTAGGATTTTTTTTTCTTATATTTCGGACAAAGATCTCGAACCTATTGTTTATTTCATGATAATGAAGTTAGAAGCTAACGAAAATAATGACGAAGCACTTAAATATTTTTACAAAATTTCGAGGAAAAATAATAAAATAAATATATTGCAAATAATTTATTTAATGAATACATACATTTCTTTTACAAAATATAAAAAGCAAGGAAATGAGTAGAGACATCCCAATTATGTATAATCAAATTTTGAAAAAAATATATTTATATTCAATGGTGTTTGTGCTTCATGTGATTTTTCTTATGGAAAGAAGGAAATCTTCCTGAAATTTAAAATTATATTTTTTTAAGATCAATAATTGTAATCGAAGAGTAAAAAAAATCATATCATTTACCGCCCGATATACTGCCCAAGCTTCCAGAACCTCCGCCACCAGCAGCTCCACCGCCGCTGCCTGATCCAGAAGCAGTTCCGCCAGCGGTTCCACTGCCGCTGCCAGGAGATCCACTGCCGCCACCAGGAGATCCTCCAGTAGGCATCATTCCGCCGATTGCACCTGGATTGAGAGAGGGCGAACCGGATGCTCCACCCGGTGAACCGGATCCACCCATTCCTGGCAAACTTGATCCACCGACTCCTGGCATACCTCCTTCTCCACCTCCTCCAGACCCTCCGCCTACCGAAGTACCTCCAGATCCGGTTCCAGGGTCATACGATACGCTGGGCATCGGATGGTTGACGCAAACATTTCCAAATTTCGGATGGTGTCTACGTTCTACATTTAAGAAATTAAATTTAGAACGGAATATACAAGAATTGATCAAAATAATGATTCGGTACACTTGTCCCTGACGTATCTTGCCATTATCAGCCATATTATATGCTTACTTTACTGTTAGCTAGATCTAGCCGTGCGGTTGGGGTCTATTTGGGACCCCAAGTTTTAAAATAATATTATAAATAATCATTGACCTTTATTGTCCTTAATTGCGATAAAACAATTAAATAAGGCGCGATGTTTTTTCTCGCTCGCATCCTGTATGATGTGCCAAGCGCGAGTGAGACGTACTAGACACGAGGCGCGATAACGTGTGTGCTTCCTTTAAACATCACATTAATGAGTAGAAAAAAATAAAAAAAACGAGTATTTAGCCTCCGCATTCGCTGAACCCTACCACTTCTTCATATTGACTAGGATGAAAAAAAAACACGAAAAACGTCGTTTTACCGATATTGATGAGATATAGACATCTGATGTTTAAATAATATTTTATTATTTAAATATATACTCACTGTTGCCGATGCATGATGCAAATAGTGCAAAAAGAATCACGGTCACTGTGAATTTGTGCATGTTGAATCCCTCTCTGCTTCGACTCTTTACTGAAAGCTCTCGGCAGCAGTTGAATTGACGTTGAAGAACCCGCGAGCAGTATATATACCATTCGACAGTTCTTCAGTATCGCTGTAATAACAGAAAATTATATGCAATTTTAAAAACCCTGGAATCTTATCTTAATTAATGGTTAGAATGAGTAATGCATACTATGTAGTCGTAGTAAAAATGTTGCGCACATTTATTTGTTCATAATTTGTGAGTTTTAGTAGAAATAACATGGAGATCATAGAAAATGTAAACCTGTGATTGCTTTCTATTTGTCAGTACTTGGATACAAGGAGGAAAGCTTGATAAGGAACACCACAAGTCATTTACAGAATTCAGCACCTCTAAAACTTCGTCATTACAATCATCAGGAACTCTTTCGATAGACTATATAAATGGATTGCGAACTAAATATATCTCCTCATCGCTGAGTTCAAGAAAGTAGTGGCTGAATTCAATTTCCAATGCTTCCAAATGCTGTAAAATTTCATGTCTTAATAATTCTAGAAGATCTCGTTCTTTGCCATTAGCAACAAGACTTGAAGATACTTACAATCTTACAATCATCGATCTTGAACATAATAGCTCTCATGATACCTGTAATACTTCCTTGGATTATACAAAAAAAAATCCTTTGACTTTTAAAGCGCGGGCTATCACTAAAGCATGAAAATCCAATATGATTCCTAATATGACTGGTGCTCCATCTATGCAGCACTCATAGATATTAGTCCAAAAAAATTGAAACTTTTTCTAAATAATTATTGAAGTTGTTTCAAGGGGTAAACTAGATAAAAACTCTTCTTTAAATAAACCGGAGTGAACATATCTTGCAAACACCAGCAACTGGGAACTCGATGCTATGTCAGTCGATTCATCAAGTTGATTTGAAAATAAATCTAATGTAATAACTGATAATAATGCAGAGCCTTGGCCTCATCCAACGCCCTTCTCCATTTTATACGGTCCGCTGCTACGTCACTCCATCTTCCGGTAAGTTTCAACGATGCAGTGTCCCTCTGTA
>JAGXCT010035290.1:0-14418 GCA_022495035.1 Philopotamus ludificatus
TATTCTGCCGTGGAGTATGCTAGTCCCATCGTCGCGGTTCTTAATGTCGGGGTATGATTAAAAGTGGTAATGCTCAAAAATCGATTAGTTTTAAAATATATTAATAGAACACTTTATCGTCGTATATTAATTAAAAAAAATTTTTGGCAAAATTTAACGAATAGGATATTAACATACTGTTGAAAAAAGATAATAGAAAACAACAAAAAATAATTAAGAGAATAATATAAGACGGCATTTTAAAATAAAACCATTGCCATTTCTTTTCGCTTTATACAATTATTCATAATATTTTTTTATCTAAAATAATTTACCATTTTTTCACATTTATATTATAGATAACCCAATCCCCAATAATTATAAATATATTTTGGTTTTTCCCGATTGCTAACTAATAGAATGAATATGCTCTATATGCCCTAAGGCAGTGATCGACCAACTCATTACGCAAAATAGCCAAATATAAGTAATTCAACAATTTAAATTGAGTCCATTGAAGAAAATTATATATCACACTCTATAATAATTTAATGTTATTATTAAAATTAAAACATTGTTATTTTTATTGTGAACGGCCTTGCATTAGCTAAGAAAGTTTGTATAAATTAGGCTCATATGTTGATCTTAACCTAACCGTGCCGAAGGGGTCTATTTGCGACTCCAAAATTTTCTCGAATAACTCTTTTAATACAAATCCTACATATCACAATAATATTTTCTTCGTGAAAAAATAATAAAATTAACAATATTCGCTTCCGTTGCCACGAGCGCAATGTTTTTTCTCACTCGCATCCGATACGATGTGCCGAGTGTGAGTGAAACCGTGCGATAGACACTTGCGGTAAGAGCGGCTGTCGGCGGCGAGTGTTCAATCCGCGTCATATTTATTAGTTAAGAAATCCAAAATATCGACCAAATTATTGACCAAAGTGTCAACCAAACAAATCCACTTTTTTAAAAAACGTCAAGATATTGATGAAGAATTCATCAATATCTTGACTTGGATAACGCGGACTTTTGTTTGTTTTCGAGCCGCTGTGACGGATCGAATAATAGTTTCAGATCCGATTCGAAGTTCTTTTCAATAAGAAAGCTTTTCGGTTATTTGTTGATTAAGATTGTTCCAATAAATATCTAGAACTGACTAGATATAACTCGGTAACTGATATGAGTCAGGAATATTATTCTTGGTAATAAAAAATATTATGCCTTCATTCTTCACATCTTTCAAAGCAGACTAACCGTAATGTCACAATCGTAAGTTAGCATTTGATTTTATCCATTTTTTAATTCATTGTTTTTTTAACTATTAATGTCACAAGACTCGTTAATATTTATTGATAAAGCTGAAATTATTATAAAGTATTAGACATTTATGGCATCTAAGGAAAATAGGCTTGTCTATATACACGGCGGAGCTGCAGCACCCCCAAACAAATTAAGGAAAAATATATATTTGTAGTGATATGCGAGATGTAGTGCAACAGCGCTACCAGCGTTGGTAACTGGATGGATGCGGGACGGTAGTGAAGTGCGGGGGGTCACGCCGCTTAGCATCGTGTTGCACTGCGACTCTGTACAGTCATACTGACTCGCTATAGCACAGTCATGATTCACAGGTTTTTGGAGCCGCTTGTCACTTATTTTATTATTATTAATAGTATTTTTACGTCACTTTTTATATTTTAAACAAAGTATTAGCGAAATAAACATTTAAAATTTTTAATACTATCTTTCACTGTTTTAGCGTTGAAATAGAGAGGGAATAGAAATTACCATTTATTTGAATTTAGATTTGATACTAATAAATTATAATTTTAAAAATATATCATTCGTGGAAGAGTGCCGCACTCGAGTAGCCAGAGAGCCGAATGTGGCTCGCGGACCGAAGTTTGTCGACCATTAGCCCAAGGAAAGGAAACCCTCAAATAACGGCCAATAAGTGGCCTAGTCTCGAATACTTTCGTTTCTCTTTTTCTAGGAGGCCCTTTTCTAGGGGGAACCCCATGAGAAAAGTATATCCATAACAAGCTTAATACTAGTCGTCACTTTTCGCAGACCGGCAGCGCCAAGAAAAGATAAGAACGAATACCGAGACTTACCCCTTTCTATATCCTAAAATACAGAGGGGAGTTTAAAATCCGATACCAACAGAGGTAGAATATATACTAGCAATGGTTGAGAGAAAGCCATTGTTAGACGCAGACGTCCTCAGCTTCGATTTCCATTCGAGATTCTGAAAAGGCTTAAACACTCAAAAGGTGAGTATCTGGCAAATGATGATTATGATTTTTTATATTGAGTTTTTATACAGAATTTGTCGAACATAGTTTCTATGACCTATTTTTATTTCCGAAGATAAAAAAATTAAAAGAAAACATTGAGGAAATAAAAACAGACTTCCTGAAGAGTTTTGATATTTTTTTTCCAAAAAAATGGAAAAAAATAGGCTGCATTTTCTCTGACACTACCTTAATAATTTTAAATATAATTTGACGACAAATAGACACAAAAGTTAATAGTCTTTGAATTTTTATTTTGGCATCAGTAGCGCTCCTGTGTGCAGAACTTTAATTAGGGCTCCTATATCCGCCTACTCCGTCAAAAAAACATTTAATGAAAAAGAATTAGGTTTTTTTGAATTAGTGAATTATTATATTTAATTTTTCCTTTCTTGGCGTCTCTCGGTGCACATAATTTTCCGGCGCCTGTGTGCGCCGCACAATTTTGACAGCGCAACAATATTCGAATTTTAATTTAAAATAATTCTTTAACAAATCCATAGAACAAATAATAAAATAGATTATTCGCAAAATGTCCCCATATATCATTAAATATGCGGAGATATAACGTTTGACGTGCTAATATATCATTGGACGCGTCAAAAATAATAATTGTCCCACATAAATCAATACCAATTTATCTCGCAATGAGAGAATGGATTTGTCAACAACGGGGGACATGCCACTGTTCATCTATCCGTACATCGTTCGGCGACTAAATTGTCGCCATTGTGCGAATTAATTGTCCCTCGGATATGAATATTCAAATATTTATTTATTCGAGTGAGTGAGTGTGTGTGTGTGTGCACGAGCTTGTGTGTTTTAATAATGAAAAGGGCGTACCGCTGAATATTAAACGCATAGTCGCCGGAGCTAATCTTATATGAGAAACGCGAACCGTAATTATGTTGACACCCTGAAAAAAATCCCAATCAACTTTTATTCGAAATTCGTGCCGAAATTTCAAATATTTCCGCGAATGAATTTTTAATTGGATAATTAGAATACAGCATGTAATAACGAAACAAGAAAAATATTATGATTCACTAATAAAGGAGGAATATGTGTCAGTGTAATTTTTTTTGTAAACAAGGTTTTAGTAAGATTGCATGTAAGGCATATATATGTATATCGAATGTGGTATAATCTCTTAGGTATCGAGAACATACTGCGAGAGCTTTGCCGCTGGCATCGTTCCAATACAATAATACTACCCTATCTGAATTGTAAACATGTAATTTGGAAGGGAAACATATTAAAAGAAACAGGCTTTGCCCACCTTTAACCAAAATTAACTAGTGGAATAAACAAAACACACGATTATGTTGATTTAGAAATATTGGATGCGTGTGGAATACATGCAATCGAAAATTTATTATTAATTACAAATAATAATATAAACCTTGGACAACGATATATCCATGTAATATGTACTAAAAGGAAACGCACCATTTGTAATTACGACGAAAAAAAAAATCGTTTTGTCAAATATTTCCAGCGTTCGACAAAATACGGTGCTAATAAGATAATGACTTAAAAGGTCGTAAGAAATAGACAAACGAAGAGCTTTAAAAAAATTGTGCCAATGACTACAGATTTAGCGAAGATTACACAATTAAATTTAAGTGTATTAAGGAAAATAAAGAGTGCATTTATACAAAAATTGCTTCATACCACGATGTTTTTCTCTTTCTTTGACATTAATTCGTTGTTATAAAAATATGGGGGTCATCAATCAAATAGACATAGATTTTACAACCAATCAAACTAAGTAACAATAGTATTTTTTAGCTTAAGTTAATTTATCGCTTGATTATCAATCATATATTATTACGCGATTTTTTTATTCAATAAAGAATTTCATGAAGCATAAGTTTTTTGATGATAAAGCTGGAAAATTAACTAGAAAATGAATAGAGGATCTAAGTAATTTTCTATGAGTACATATATGGGTATATAGCATAGCCTTTGGGATCAATTACCATATAAACATGGAGGAAAATACAAACTTGCAAACGTACAAACGTACAAACTTGCCCTAGAATAAATAAAAAATCTAGCGCTGACGTGGAATCAGCTGAAAAATATCCATGAGTTTCATGAAATTGTGGAAAGGGGATTTATTCACCTAATTTATTTTTTAATATAGATGTATTTTTTTTCACCGTTTATTTCCATAGAATTAAAGGATTAAATTATCTTTATAATTTTTTTAGAAATTTCTCGTGCCATGAAAGGACGCGATTAACAATTAATAAATTTATATATTTATTTATAAAGTCACAAAAAAAAATATACTCTGATACCAATAACTATTATAATATGCATTCAGAAGGACTTTGGTGAAGATAGCAATATTATTTCCAAGAGGACGGAGTACCTCCACACTATCATCGTAATATGATGGATTGGACGAAGAGATCCCAAAGAATACCCTTCCCGTTACCCAGTCCTGATGCTACTAGACTTTTTCTTGTGGCGATACCTTAACAATAAAGTCTACACTAGAAAACTAATGACACTGGAAGAAAAAAATGCGCAATTGAGCAAGAATGCGCCACAGCACCAAATAAAATGAATGCGCCATAGCACCAAATGAAATGAATGCGCCACAATACCAAATGTAATGTTCGTCAAATCAAATCAGCAGTGTATTTGCCAAAACGATAATAATTTTGAATAGGAGAAAAAGATGTAAATTTTATGTAGATTATTTTTCAATTTAAACATCAATTATATGTGAATAAAAACTGAAGCAATAATTATTTCACGTCCTTTTGGTAAATATGTGTGATATTTTGTTACAAGAAGTAAAGAAAAGAAACTAAATCTAAGAAATTACTCAGTGCATTTGAGTGTTAAAGGCTCGAAAATTTTATAGATAGCAAAAATATATTTTAAAAAATTGAAATAACAATAAAATACAATCCAAAATCAGGATAGTCTCATGAATTTAGATAATTGTACTAATAAAATTAGATATCTGTAAAATGACCTTTGAATAACCCGAACATCAACGTCCTTGAAACTCGGAACATCTGAACACTGTTAAAAGCCATAAAATTGAATACTATAAATCATTATAGAAGAGAAAGTGGAAAGCAAATTGTGGTCGAGTAGAAAAAAGCTATCGTGAACACTTAACATTCCAAACTTTACCGCTTTAAAGGGTTCGAAATTCTTCCAGCTCGCTAAGTACATAGACATAAAATAATTTCAGAGGGGCAAAACAATTTAGTATATCGTTTACGTCTAAACATGAATCAGAAGCGGCTCGATCTGGTCCTCATTAGCCAGATAAGACAACAATCGTGTTTTAAGGAAAGAATTTTTATTGATATTCAGAAAAAAAGAAGAAAACCCACCGACAGTCTTTATAACAAATACTTGTTTTTACTCCTCGATAATAATTGTGATTAGAAAATTAGGTTTTTCTTTATTTTTGGTTATCATATTAAATGAAAACCATTAGCTTTCAATGGAAGAAGTGTTAAAAATTTATTATTTTCTTAGGCATAGGCTATCAGTGAAGATTAAAAAATATTTTATACATTTTTCCGGGAAAATTTTACGTAAAAAATATATATTTTTATAAATTTTTAAATAAATAAAATTTAATATCACAATTTACTCGTCCCACTATTGTATTAAACACATTCTCGCAACGGAAGTGTGGGGTTTCGGAGGCGTAATTGCGAAACGGACAATCTGACCTGAGCCGTTATAACCCGACCCACCTGGCCAAGGATTATCGTCCTGCAGATTTTGGCACACGCGGCCGACACGACGCGCAAAATACAATATTTTCACTCACCTTATTCATTCTCGCAGGATAACTTGCGACGGCAAAACATCGGCAACGAGCGTGAACCTGAAACAATTAAAATTTTCACCGTCAAAATTTAAATATAAAATACTACGTTTGCGAGCAGATGACAAAGGAATGTATAAAATATTCAAATTGTGGACAGTGAAAGTTTTGCCGGGACTATTTCCCGTTACCATCGTTGCACCGGAAACAATACAAAGTTAAATACATCGGCAAGTCGACCGTACACAATCGTTTCCTAAGAAGTGTTTCGATTCTCTTTCACGAAATCAACGTGCGGTACGTGCAATTTATTTTACGGTCGATTCTTGCGTCATTGCGGAGTCAATAAAAAATAAATAAAAATGATACCGGCAAATAAAATCTATTTTCTTATGTAGCCGTATTCGGAAAACGTATATTAACGAGTTTTATGTACACGACGTATATTATAAAACTTTTGATGATGCTTACAAACCATATGAAAATCCTCAAGTACAAACAAGATCATATATACGAGGTTTATTGTATACGTATATGTACATCATATTATTAATTTTAAATACAACATGAAATATTATTAAATTAAATTTTGTCATAGCTTGAGGGTAGAAAACAATCTCCCAGCAAAATCTATGAGTTCTAGGAATATTTATTACACTAGCCAGGGGCTGATTGTGTGTTGTATAACCCACCACCCACATATGTTTAAAATTATAACGAACCTTTACATAGGTAAGTAGCGCTCCGTAATTTACTGCCATACCATTACGAAGATCAATAACATATTTAATCGAATGCGTGAATAATATCCTACATATTATTATTATAATATGGTCCGCAATTGCGAAAAAAAAATAAAAACAACAATATGCGTTTCTATTCGCTCCGTACCGGATGCGAGCGAGAAGGATCATCGCGCATGCACAAGTGCAAGTGAAACCGTACTAGGGATACATGTGGCACGAACTCTGAGACTGCGTCGTGCCTCAGTCTGCGGCAGGACCTCGCCGTGGAAACGCCATTTACGCGTCACATTAGTTAGTAGAAAATGTTAAAATCGGTATTTTGCATTTTTTTACTAATTTATATCATGAATAACTATTTTTATTCTTAGAATAATCCATTTTTTAAAAAAGTCAAGATATATATCAGGGGTATATTTTCATATATTCATTTCATAATAAATAGACCCCATCGAGCGACCCCGTTGGTTTCGAGCTGCCGTGACGGATCAGTTAAGTAACAATATGTAATAAAAAATTGCCAAAGGCCGAAAATGGAGTGATGAGCCCAAGATTAGTAATGGTTTTCAACACATTATCTTAGATTCGGTGTACTTTATCCATTTATCAAGAAACTTTTATCTTTAACTACTAAAAAGATAAGAATATATCTCTGTCTTTACTTCTTTACTAGAGAGTTTACTTAGTAGAGTAGAGTTGCTCTACAACTTTCGCAGTTAAGACGAATTGTGAACTTGTACCAACCCTATAAAAATATTCGCATATTTGGAGAAAAGATAATGACAGGTAGATCGCCTATATCCGAAAATAGACGTCAATGCACGTGGAGTAGAAGAAAGTATGAAAGGTTTTAGATAACGTACCAGATGAAGCAAGATAAAACAAGTTCGTGGCCAATATGAATCAGATACAAAAGGGCCATTATTCAAGAATGTTTCAATTTCTTAGGATAACTTAGGTCAATATACTCTAACCTTGAATCATCTTAAACATTTTAAACTACTAGTATTTCTGTTCGGATAGGATGTGGTACTCTTTACAAAGAGCTTTCAACGCAACTTATCCTTGAGTAATTATCGCCAGTCCAGCCACTATTTTGGACCTGACAGATCAGACCCTTTAAACTACGCACATACTTGATATTGCCTACTTATTTAGTTATTATAATATTCTCCTACTTTTCTATCAACTTAATAATATCATTGGAGTAAAACTCCCTTGACTTTGAAGCAAAAATGGATTAAGGGAAATTTTATCTACTCTATTACATCATTTTTTTGTTGCAGTATCTGAATAAATGATAATAAGAAGGATCTAGTCTACCGAAGGATCACCCTTACTACAAAATAACAATTTTAAAACAATCCTATTCATCAATTTCGAGAAAACCTATTTTATAACCATATGATGTTAATTATACGTATCTTAAACTGGTTATGTACATCTTAATTTTAGAGTGTAGCTTAAAATCCTAGACCGCTCACGTGGCTTTAAAACTCTGCTTAATATCAAGCAGTTTTATGTTTATATCTTGAGTAAATCCTGACTAATCGTTTAATTGATCCCTTAGAGGAGATGCTCATCATCATCATCATAGACGCGACAGTCCCATTGTAGAACCCTGGCCTCATCCAACGCCCTTCTTTGTTTTATCTGGTCTGCCCCTACATCGCTCCATCTTCCGGTAAGGTTCAATGATGCAGCGTCCCATTGTTTAGAGTACAGTTCCCTTAGCCTTAGTCTTCTTTTCCAATATTTCAAATGGTCAATATTGAATTCTCGCGTTTCTTGTTGCTTGTTTGCTTGGATGCTTAGGGAAAAAAAGCCTTTCTGGGGCGTTGATCTTCTAGGACGAAGTATTTCTACAATCGTCCGTTTGTGAGTATTTTGGAGTACACTTTATACCTAGTGTTCAACAGAGTGATTCCCTTATAATATGAGATGCTCACTGAAGCGATAAAAACTAAATATTAAATTCAAATCTATGCTATCTAAAAAAGTTTTGATCTAGGGATAATGTATTTGTATTTAACTTTTCGATTTTTTTTATTCATTCCTGTTTAATCCAGCCATCACGGTGACTCGAAAACAACCGCGTCGTCCGAAGGGGGCTTATCAGAGACACCAAGCATTTCAAGTCAAGATATTAATGAATTCCTTATCTTGGCATTTATTGAAATAGATTATTCTAAGAATAAAAAAATAGTGGTTCATGATATGCTTCATAATTTGGTCGATATTCTAGATTTTTTAACTAATCAATATGACGTGTAGTTGACAATAACTCAGCAAAGTTTTGCTGCAGACTGAGCTCTCGCAGTACGTGGCTCTCGAATGTTTCACTCGCACTCGGAACATCGTACTGGATGCAACCGAGAAAAAACATCGCGCCCGTGGCAACAGAAGCGAATATTGTTGTTTTTATTTATTAGATATTATAATAGATGACTGTTGACAATTTATATTAAAGAGTTATTCGAAAAAAATCAAAACTCGAGATCACGAATTGGCTCGGCTACGTTATTCATCATATAATATGAATATAAGGACCAATGGATACTAAATAAAAAAATGAAATTCAATCATAAATTGTATTTACAATTTCTGAACCATTCAGACCTATGCTGAAATGTCGGGATTACGATTTTGGCTGGGGATTGCTTTCTCTCCCTGTGTTACTTTGATATTTCTTCTTGTGTAGTTTGATATATCATAAAAAAAATACACCAGAACCATTTCGCAGGCCCCGGAGGCTTTCACCATTTTACATTTCTTCGCAGTCACGATCCGATCACGCATGTACATACATCAATACACGATCGCCGTGTTTACATGATGTTTTATGCACAACAGGTATTTCTATCAAAGTCAACCTGTCTATGAACAGATTTGGAGCCATTTCATAAATAAAGTGCGCTGAAATTTCGCTGAATATTTTCAGCATTGGCTCTCGTCACTGTCAAACTGTCAAACGGGGAGTCTCTCGGTGTCAATAACCGGGCCTTCGAATTTCGACTGACGGGCCGATCACCGATCTCGCCCGAGCAGAGCCGAGCACTGCATTCGGACGACTCCGTATGGATCTGTGGCCGGTGTTGCTTGGGCTCGCGGGCCGGATTGAAAAATTACAAGGGTGGGGTGGGGGTGGATTCCGAGCAGGCGTGTATCGCAATCTGCGGGCCCTATCCAAAACCACGACACGTACACGGCAAAAGCGACTCTGACGACACGGGCTGAATAGTAATCGGCGTGACACAATCGATCCGCATTTGTTTTTCATTCGGCCAATCCTCCAAATGGATTATCCAATTTATATCCCACTTCTCTGCCGCTTTTCCCAGGAATTTTCGCGCTTTTTATAACGTCGTGATTTGGCACGGAGCAATATTTACGTGTAATACCTGCCAGAGAAAGGTGAAAGTGTGTGTAAAAATCAATTCACTCACTAAAAATAATATGCGGTTATATAAATGGTTTTCCATATTTACCGTCAAAACTTTACAAATGAGATCATATCGTCATTCGCCTTATCGCATTCGTACATAAGTTGAGTTATATGGGTCATTTTCATAAATATTTTATTTGACACGTCTTGTCGATCTATTTCCACTCAATATTTAAACACTTCTGAAATATTATTATAACCTCTTATCAATATAAATAATGCAGGAAAAAGCTCGCAACATAAATTCAAATTTACATACATAAAATAAAACTAAACTAATAACTGCATTAGTTCAGTGATATTCTACGTCTACTCTCCCCCCTCCCCCCCCCTATACCTGAAGTATTTATAATAAATACATATTCCCGAATTTATTTACCAAACTTTATAATTGTCGTGTTTATTATAATATGGCGATCAATACGTTTGATGTTATTATTAATAGTAATAAATTATTCAAGCAGTCTATTGTTTATGAAGTATTATGTTTATGAAGTCTATGGTATCTCTAGAGATGGGAAAAGACAATCCATAAATAATTGTTAATTGGAAACACTGTTTTTTATCAATAATACGTATTGGCAAGTGGTTCTATAATTTTCTTGGAACAATTCTAGATCATAGATTTCAATTTTATTAACATTTTATAATGTAAAATTGTGTAATATTATTATGAGATTTATAGACTTAATTACCTTTTTAATTTAAGATAGAAAATAGCCGTTCTTTATAAAAAAAAGAGTGGTATGATAAGCTTTTACAAGTTTTGTTATGTAATATAGAGTCCAAAATTATATATGCAGTTTATTAATTACTATATTATATAAATAGAGTTTTCTAAAATTATTTTAATATAGAGAATATTAATGGGCGACCTTAAAGAATTGAATATATACATACTTCAGGGCCAAAAAAATTGAAACGCGCCAATAATCTCTCGAGTCACTTTATTCAGCCCTACTAACTACCGGAGTACTCAAGAATTTAATTCAACTCTATCAACTTCAGAGGGATATACACAGTCCTACCAAGTTTAGAAAGATAAATTCAATTCTATCAACTTTCAGAAGAGAAATCCAGTCCTGCTAAAATCAGGATAAAAATCCGGTTCTGCCAACTTCAGGATAAATCTAGTCCTGCCAACATCAGGACAAAAATCCAGTCCTGCCAACTTAAAATACATAAATTTATTTTAGACTTCAGGAAATATCCTGCTAAATTTGGGAGGATAAATTCACTCCTGCCAACTTTAGAGAGGTGACGTTTAAAATGATAAGATAAAATTCACTAACGTCAGCATTTATTTCTAAGCTCTACATAACAAGAATCTTCTATCTGATTTGATTTATTGTAATACCTTGTTTTATCTTGTGTAAACATCTTTCTCGATAGAACAGCAGCGAGTAACCATTTTTCTGGAGACTCGCCTGCATCTGACCAATAAAATCCATTGTTAGATAAACCGATAGAATTTTTTGCAGACCACTCCACAAACCGCAGAAATTCAGACATGCCGGGTAGTTGCAGATATTTTTTTCTCCAAATATGGACGTTGCTAGTAGGGAAAAATAACTGGCTGGAAGCGTTTGAAACGTGATACTGCCGTAGAATGTTTTATATATATATATATTGAATATAAATGTAATTCAACGACTTAAAAAGTAGCGAGAGACACCATAAAAACCGTAATAATGAAAAAATTCGACCAAAATATCTCCCTCCGCAGACCACTATGGAAGGAAATGTGGACGTAAAATGATAGGAAGAAATAATCTTTGGCCCTGCAACATTCGCAACTGGACTTGGGTTGGAAGTTCCATAATTGTTCCAGCTCCTCAAACAAACACATTTTGGAGAAAAGATAATGACCAGTAGATCGCCAACATCCGTAAACTGACAAGGCTCTCGAAGTGGAAGAACTAAACCTAGGTTTTCCATAGCAAATTTTAGGATTCTCTAGTTTTATTTAAAATTATAGACATAATTTTTGTTGGTATACTTGTTCTTGGCATATCTTGGTATTTGTAACCTTAATGAATGTTTATAGCACTTAAAAAAACGAAATATCGAGACTGCTAATACCAGAAGGCCATCGCCACAGTTCAAATTACTCCCTTAAGACGATAAGTAAACGATTGATTGGATTTGCTAGAAAATTCAATCTTTTCGTTTCAAAATCTTCATCAATTATTACACCAATCATCATATTACTAGGATTTTTTTTTTAAATACTGAACCTCGTCTGGCATGGACGATTACAGCAATTTTACAGACGGATTTTATGCCATGTCCCAATTAATTCCCAAAAACTAATTTAGATTTTTTTTAATAAATTTCCGTGACAACTGAAAACCTCCAGCATGTAGGCTATTGATCGCGTGCCATAGGCTTCCGACAGCTGTTTACGCATTTGATTAAATGAGATGAGATTAAAGTGGACTAGGTATCATGTACATACATATTTGACATACATTTTCGTTTGAAATTACTATTATTGTGAAAACACGAAAGAATCACTTAACAATTGTGTTCTTTCATCTGCAAAATTGAAGAAAATCCCCAACACAATGGATTACAACGCGTATATTTAGAGTATGGCACATACCTATGTGTGCCCATACATATGTCATAAACTCACAATGCAGGCGAAAGAAAAACGGAGGGGTTCGAAAACGGTTTCAATACAGGAGACCTCACGTCGTAAAAGCATCGACGTCGGGGTAGCGCGACCGTAACATTTCGGGTTGCTTAGATTATCAAAAAGGCTTCGGGAAGATTCCAGAAGTAATTCGAGACGAGCAGGTACGCACTCTCGGAGCTTTTGTTTCAGGGTGTTGTTTTATTAAAAGGATTCTGGGATACGAGACTGTCTTTCATCACGCTCGGGGTATGGAACGTGAATAATTTGCAGGGATAGCACGTTATAATCGCTCGATGAAATTAATTAAATTATTTATGGGAGGGTGAAGAAATCAACAGATTCAAAACGCCGATTACAGATTTTCGCTCGGATTATACATATAACAAAAATAATAAGGCCCTAAAATAATTAATCATTTTTGTAATAATATACCTTTTCTCAGATAGTCGTATATTAACGGTGCCGAATTAATATTTCAGACGAGAACGTAAATTTTTTATCGTTCCCCGGCCTCGATTTATATTCTGCCTTTAAAACTTTGTTACTGCCGTTGAATCCATATACGTATTTACGACAAAGAATTAATAAGAAAAGCGAAGACAAAGATGTAAAAGAAAAGATGCACGGTGGATAAAAATCTTTTGATTGCGCAACGAAAAAGTTTTTCGTGAATCTGCTGCTTTGTGTAATACCAAGTAATTGATTACACAACGTACGATACAAAAAAATATATATTAATATAATATATATATAACAAGATATACCCATCCCTTGATTAACGCGGATTTTTAAACAAATAACCGCGGAATAAAATTATATTTTTTTTACAGCATGTTGTTTCGGCATGCAAGAATTAAAAAATACAACATGAAATGCCTGTTAGAAATCATTAACCTAACCCTACCGATAGGGTATATTTCTGACCCTAAGTTTTTGATTTTTCTCGATCAACTCTTTCAATATAAATCCCACATCACAAACTTTTTGTTTGTCTAAAAAAGTCTAAAAAATAAATATTATAAGTAATTACTGCGAAAAAAAAAAAAAACAACAATATTCGTTTCCGTTGCCACTGGCGCAATGTATTTTCTCGCTCACGACCAGTACGATGTACCAGGAGCGAGTGAAATGAATACTAGTGACACGTCCCGCCTGAATTTGGCGGTCGGTCTACCCGCGGCGTGTCCTCAGTCTGCGGCGAGACATCACTGAGAGTGTGTGTCATTTGCGCGTCATATTGATTAGTTAAAAATATAAAAAACGTCCAAATTATGAAAATTACTTTAAAATTATTTTTGCCAAAAGGTTTCAAAAAGATTTTTTTGCTTTTAATTTGAAGCATGCAAATGTTTTTATATTTTTTATCAACCCTTTTCGGTCCATTTTTTGCATTTTTATGCAAAAAATCGTATTATCAGGCTATAGCAAAGTAAAAATGATGTTGAAATAAAATAAGCTAGAGAGTGATCCTTTCATAATTGACGAGAAGATACAAT
>JAGXCT010035291.1:0-36128 GCA_022495035.1 Philopotamus ludificatus
ATAAAGGTCAATGACTATTTATAATATTTATTCTTTAGACTTTTTTTAGACAAATTCAAAAAGTTTGTGATATGTAGGATTTATATTACAAAAACATAGGGTCCTAAATACGCTAGGCTACGGCTTGGCTACGGCACGGCTAGGTTAAAATAGAAGATTCCATCTCATTTAAATCAGCTCGTAAATTTACAAAAATATATTATTTATGCATAAAAATATTTTCATGACTTGACGCATACGTTTACGTAGAGTTTGCTAACAATTACTCATTACTGTGAATATTATAATTTTAATTGTTAACGAATTATTTTCGACAATATTTTGAATATTGTTTATTAGAAAAATTATCAAGCTTTATTTTTTGCAAAAATAAAATTAGATATACATTCATATTTTTAAAAATTTTAATATAATTATCTAACAAGCGTTAATAATAATTAGAATTTAAGAATTATGAAACATTTAATCCCTAATTTAGCTGTTTTTATTGGTTTTTGAATAATTACTTAATTTCTTTCTTATCAACTAGTTTTATAAAATACATTTTGTATGCTTTTCATACGTCAAACTTTGCGGATTTCCCTTGTTTATATTAATAATATCGACGTTGTCCATTTTTTGTTTATATTTTATTATTCTCTGTATTTAATTTAAAATCATATATCTATTAATTCTACAAACCTATGGCTTCTCTTTTTTTTGTAGCAATTAAAGGTATTAATTAGTAATTATATTCGACCCCATTCGTCTTTACTCAAGTGTTAAAAAGATAATCTAGTGTCATTCATCATCACTTCCACCATGATCTTCGCTCAGATTTCATTCACACCTCTATGGATATTTTTAAATGCTCAAAACATTCCTGTTCATCAATCATACAACTTTTCTGAAAAACGATTACTTTAAAAAGCTCTGCGAATTAAAAAAATACTTTCAATGGACTGAATGTTGACAATTTTAAATATAATTCATTTCATGCATTATTTTTTTTGTTATTCATATAAAAATATGCAAAACTCGCTTATTAACAAAATTTTAATTTTTGAACTCATTATTTTTCAAGAATATATTTTTTGTGATGAAGGTTTAAGAATCAAGAATAATTTTAGATTTAAAAAAAATACAGAGATTGTATTAACCCCGAAATTCAAAATATTCAAATGTATTATATAATATCTCGTGGTTAAAATTCATTCAAAATTCACCACAACGATAGTTTTGTTTAATATTTTTTGCAAGAATGAGTTAAACCAAATATTTTTGCTTGCAAGGCCAAATTATAGCAATTTCCCATATACATTTTCACGACCAAACGCCGCCATCATTAGTATGCCTAATCACATTTTTTTGCCATCAAGTTCAAAAGTGAAATAAACCGAGTGCAAAAAACGCGCCATTTAAAATTGTAGCAAATGTTAAAAAAACACACCGTCTTGTAGGAAAATGACGCAAGTTGGTTTGTCACGACCTCAAATTGCGCCATTGTCAACATTGGGTTTGGACAACCGCATCTTTAGTGTTTTGTGGTGTTAGTTCATTAGATGAAGCGAAATTAGTTTAGTGGCTCATTGTGCAATTCGCATAATTGCATAATTATAAAAATATAAAAATTGAACGCTTTCTGATCGCGCCCTTGTTCGCATTATTTATATTTATGTTTGCCTTGTATTTTTATTTATTTTTTTAATAAAAAGGTAATTTTAGCTCGGTTTTGTTCCATGAATCCAATAAAATTATAAGAATATAAAAAAGATAACAGAGGAAGACGAGAATCTGGGTGAGAGCAATTCAACGGAATTATTCTCACGTATTTTTACGGAAGCTTCCGGTTCAAAATAACGTTAAATAAATATCATGTCTGTCGTACGTGAGAATCGGGATTCGTATTTAAACATAAACAAATTATGGCACGCGAAATTACTCAAAATATTTCTATATTAATAACGTATTAACGGTAATGGGAAATGTAGATTTTTTAACCAGCGTTTTTTTAATAGAACGGAAGTACGTCATTGATGAACGGAATCACTATTTACGAAATTCGCGTAGACTAATTTTCACAGTAAATTCGCAATATGCGTATATAATACAAATATTTTATTTATAAATTTATATAGAAAATCATTTCGTTTTCTATTTGTGAAACATGTGTACTTTGCAAATGCCTCTTTCATCTAAGATTTCGCTTTCACAAATTTAACCCAATCATCCCGAAAACTGAGAGTAGAATGTCTATTTAATCATACGCGTATTATTTTATCTTCACATTGTGTGCAAGTAGGATTATACAGTGTGCAATATAACGACGTTTTTTTTGGCAATTATCAAACAATTGTAAAAATGACCCGGTTCAATTCGCGCGATTTCTAATAATCCCGATCACAATGTCTTCAAAAGACATTCACAATTATTATTCGCACAACTGAATAAATTTATTTCGGTCATAATTTCAGTAGTGAATGATTTGCGCCGATTGAATTTTCACCCAAGACAATGCCCAATAACGAACCGTGCCAATAATAAACGATCTTGTGTCAGTGTGATCAAATCTGGCGATTATCGGATTGTTGTGTTATTCGGGGTCAGATCGAACGTGTGTGGGTCGAATGAGCGGGGAAACTTATCTGCATTAGGACAATGTTTGTTGTGTTAATTTAAAAAAAAAACAAAATACAAACGATCAACTTTTTTCGCTGATGATAGATTACGTGCAAATAATATTTATAAAACATGATCTAATTACTGAAAATCGACTCTTGCTCTTAAAAAATATATAATTTATCATTTAAATAATAATTTCATGCGATTTGTCAATTGTTTCATTGAATTAAGCTTTAATTATCGTTATGTCATAATACAATTAATCGTTTTTTGTATATAAAATATATAATAGTACTCGAAAATAAGGACGGTTTTGACATCATCCTTTTAAATGGCCAGTTATGTTCTGGCTGTCGATCTGTTCATACTTATTTCTTTTGCTATTGGTTGGTGAACATTTTTTAACTAGCCATGCCGATGGAATATATTGGGTACCCTAAGCTTTTGATTTTTCTCGAATACATCTCTTAATATAAATCCTACATGTCACAAACTTTTCGAATTTGTCTAAAAAAGTTTAAATAATAAATATATAAATAATCGTGAGAATGAAGAATGCAATTACGAGAAAAAATAATAAAAAGAACAGTTTTCATTGATGTTGCCAAGCGCGGTATGTTTTTTCTTGCTCGCATCCAGTACGATATACCGAATGCCCGAATGGAACGATGCATTGTTACGTCCTTGACTCTGTGAATTTGGTGAGCTTTCAAAGGACCGTTCTGAGTAGATTTTTAATTTAAATGTGCTGTTCTAATTTTTTTTAGAGCAAGAAAATGAACTACCTATGTAAAGAGCCTTAATATTAATATCCGACTGTTATTTGTCATTTTATGTTGATATTACTTGTCATCTCAAGAATCTAAATTCTAAACTGTAGGGCATGAATAAATTATTTCCTCTCTAAGTAAATTAGATTATTTCATGTGAATGATTTAAAATAAAAGTATATACTCGCATTTATAAGAAAACCAATTTTCATTTAATAAACATAACATAATTAAGATGTAGTAATATACGATTGAACTATTGATTTAAAAAAAATTCAGTACAAAATTATATCTGACAAGAAGCTTTTTTTTATATTAAAATGCATCTGACATGATTAATTTTTCTCACATGAACGAAGAGGTGAGAAAGAGGTGTATGGAACATGATGCATCTGAACTCGTATGTGAGCAAAATTGGCGCATGGTATCTAAAGTTGGTCACCACTGGTCTAGTGCAGAATTTTATAAACTAATTAGCAGATTCGTAAACAGGTGTTTGGGATACTGATACGGATATCTGTGATGAAAGTAAATCTGTATGTGACACGAATTAATAAAATTAGAGGAAAAATCAAAATTTCTTCGACATATTATGACAAGAGATGATAAGTGTGTTTTGTACTCGAATTAATTTCATAAAAGCATTGACTTTCTAAAGAACAGGTACCACTGGAAACTTATCGAAACTGAATATAACAGCCAAAAGTCCTTTTCTGTATTATTATTATTAATTATTTATGCACCATTTTTATCCGACAGAATTTAGAAAATCGTGAAGTGAAAACAAGTCTTGAATTAAATGATATTGAAGTTGACATATTATTTATAAATACGTCATTTTAAGTGGTACACCTTATATTAATATATAAATTATCGAAATGAAAGGCATCCCTCTCCCATACCATTACAATGAATGGCCAGCAACCCTTATAAACAAACCAAACCACTAAATCAACTGATTCAATGTTTTATATTCTTGACAACATAATCCCACATTTATTATCTTTCTTGTTGATACAAGTTGACTAAAAACCCGAGAAAATTTTGATAATTTCCTAAATAAAATAATGCACCCCTAAAAAATAAGTACATGTATTTATCTCGTCTTTAACGGATTTCTCACCACAGAACAAGTATGCCCTGAGAAGGCCCGTGAAAAGGATGAAGTACGATACCAACAGTGGTAGAAGATACACGTCCAATGCCAGCAATGGCCAAGAAAAGGAAACCTCTTTATAAAAACCTCATACCAAGACGGGTTGGGCCACCGCGGTATGGACGTAAAAGGAGAGTCCTCACGACATCGTGAGACCTCGACTGCCATTCCCATCCCAAAAATACAAATTTAATGAAATAATAAGTATACATTGAATTAATAAATGTCGTATGGAATATGCATCGCAAAAAAATAAATATATAGAGTAGCAAGATATGCAAAATAAATACATGGAATTAACACCAAAATGTCAAATTATTCACGATTGATATCATTTTATTTGACTCATGATCAACGCATTTTTTAAAGATTGCGCTGTCAGAAAGAAATAATAATTTTGTTAACCTTTTTTAATCTGTATACTATACGTTTTGGGTGAAAAAAATTTTTAGAAAAAAAGAATAACCACGTTTTTTTCTATTTATTTAAAAAAGTGTATTTTATTGAATAGGATATCAGATGAAACCCTATAGATGTTTCTTATTCATTTTATCAATGAAAATCTTTTTTTATATATGTATTCGTAAAATACAATTGATAAGAGTAGAACGTAGATTCAACCAAAAATAATCAGAGTGTAGAAGGTTAAAAAATTATAGTAGGCAAGTATATAAGTTATATTGTAATGGTTTTAAAATAAAATTATAATATTTTCGATTAAATTTATCATGAAAATCTAGGAATAAATTCATTCCTTTATATTATATTATCTAAAATATTTTAATTTGATATATTAATACATACAGTGTAAAAATAATTGATTCCTTTTTGAAATGTGAAATCCTACAATAAACGTATTATTGGGATTTGCTGAATAAATTAAATAATTACCGTAAAATAAATTCATCATAATTCAAATTTATAACGATTTTATTAAAAAAAGGTTTTTATTCTATCTTAACAATTATTTTCATTGTGATATAGCTTTGCATAATTATTTGAATACAAAAATCGTTTTATTCTAACATAAAATATTACGTGACACTTATTGCTGGAAGTATTATATAGTGAGATATCTTGAGTTAAATGAAGATCTTGGGTTCTTGAATACGATTCAAGTGCTTGATATAGTTTAAAACACTTGAAAATGTCACACGTCATTCGATATGTCATCATCATCATTTCTTAGAATTGATTTACAAGTTGGCTATTTACTATGTGCTAATTGGAAGCAGTTAGAATTGAACTTGTAGCTACTGGAACCATTCTTTCATCTTTTCTTTATAACGCTCTTGTTGAGTTAGCAATTCTGCAATATCGTCAATTTTTTTAAAACTTTCTTTCAGTCAAATGTTATCTGGTCGTATTTTTGCATTAAATCATTTATTTTCATTACACGTTTTAGCCAAAGCTATCTCCATGATCGATTTTTTAAGCCTTGTAAAAGCAAAAAATAGTATAAGAATATACTGTAATTTATTAAATCATATTCTTTCGAATTCTTGTAAATAAAAAGCTTAAATTGAATCAATCAAAGAATTATTAATGAGTAAATATATTTTTTAATTTGTCTTAATTTGCACAATATCCCCTCGAACATTTAATAAATAAATAGGCCCATAAATAGTTGTATGGAAAGCCGAAGTGCAATCACCGCACAGTTGATTTAGAGTCAAATGCCAACCAGGATGTCTCACTGACAGTTCTACTAGAGCCTTTCAGATTGTCGACATAAATTACCATCGGATACCATAATTACCAAGATAGTGGAGCAAGAGCATGCGTCAGTCACAGCTTGACGTTTGTCTTCGCTTCAGATTGTATACCTACTCGTACATACTGACACGATCCGCAAATTATTACAAACTAATTAAATTAATTGGCAAATGCAATTAAATAAAAAAAAATATATATATGAGAAATTTTGTTACGTTGATGAAGTGTCCTTGAAATTAAGGATATTGCGGTCATATTAAATCAAATAATTGGCGATAAAAAATGGTTATGGACTTAGTTTCCGTTAAATGGGGTATTAGTTCTGCTATATAATCGTTAAGTCATGAGTTTGGAATAATAATAAATTGTTGATTTGAAAATACGTGTCTGGACGTGGAAAATCGAGTTTTGTTAATTCGAGTGACGTTTTGCGGTCATCGCTTCCTATGTGTGTTTAAGGAAATATGTCATGGGTCAATCGTGTTCAGTGATCTTCGCTTGATAACCATCGATATAGTTCAAATGAGCGTTTGTTTGATAACAGACGCTGTTATCGATATAAAAATTATTAACATGTCCGATAACAATGACCTAGTTTAGATTGGCATATGATTACCATATGTAAGTGCGGTCACATTTGAGTAGATCATTGATACCAGTGAGACACTGACCAATAGTGTACAATGGCGCCTCTCTGTGCCAAAACCCACTTCCGCACAGATGAGGATTGAATACAAATCTCCGCGTTATATATACTATGTTCATTCGATTTTTTTGTTGTTGTTTTTTTTGTTTTACTATTGAAGTATTCCGCATTTAATGATATCGTGGTATGAGATTATGGCCGAAATTTATATTTAAATATATACACATTTAAATGAACCGAGTATAGTCAATTAGCGTTCACGCCACGGTCGCGGCCCCTGTGACGAAAAAAATACCACATGTGTCCAATATGCAAATACACGAATACGTGCAATCATCCGCGGCGCATTTCTCCGATGATATGAATAAGATCAGATTTCCGTTTGCTCAAATGTCCGATCTATTGTTTGCGTTTGATAAAATCAACACGTGCTTTCTATACTCACTTGCGAATATGACAGCATTTTGCATGTGGTTTCGCCTAGATTCCACGACGATGATGCCCTCGCCGCCACGATTATCGGAATGCTTAACACAAAGATCAGATCGGCACACGCCAAATTTCCGATGAAGCAGTTAGTCACCGTTTGCATATCTTTCCGCCTGGAAAATAATGAAATTTTATTATAATCGGTGTTAGTCACGAGCGCCTTGACGATCGATTCGGGTCCAGATGGATCCGGGTAAGGCTATGCGCAATGCTGACTACGTCGATCCGTGTTAAATTAATATATAACAATTTAATTAAACATATTTTTATTATAATCTCATGCGGTCAACCGAAAATATGTAAATGCCAAATTGCGCAGCAATAAGATGTTCTTGAAAAAAATGCAATATTCATTCGCCGTTGACACTTGGACGAAAAAGAAAAAAATATGAATATAAATTTAAAAAATGTCAAATATTTCCTGCGTGCTTCAAAATATTGCACTAATAAAATGATGCAGTCGATTGGGTCATCTATGACTTCAATATTTAATTATTATTATTGAGGAAGGGAGAATGATCAGATACCTCAAGATACCCGACGAATTATTCATCAATATTGACATTTAAAATAATGGATTATAATAATAAAAATTGTTATTGATGATATGCTTCCTATTTGGTCGATATTTGATTTTTTTAACTAATCGATACGATGTATAAATTACTGAGTTCTCGCAGCACGTGTTACTAGTACGTTTCACTCGCACTTGGCACATCGTACCGGATGCGAGCAAGAAAAACGTCGCGCCTGTGGCAACAGTAGCGAATATTGTTGTTTTTATTAGTTTTCGCAATTGCAGACAATATGTACGGACAATATTATTTATAATATTTATTCTTTAGACTTTTTTAGACAAATACAAAAAGTTGGTGATATGTAGGATTTACATTAAAAGAGTTATTCGAGAAAAACTTGGGGTCCGCAGTAGGCCGAAAGAGTATTGGTAAGGTATATTAATTTTAATAAAGATTAACATGTGCGATATTGAGAAACTCACAAACCAAGAATTAATTGAGAAAAGAAAAGTAAAGGAGTTGAAAGTACTAAATAAACCGAAAGAATTATCAAAAAATTTTGCTAAATTGTAAAGGATTTCATTCATTTTTAAAATTTATCTCAAACACCGATAGATCTTCTAAGATATGCCACATCATTCGGCAAACGCTTGTCTCTTATTATGAAATTTATACAGAAATGAAACAATAAACTATACGAACTAAACTAACCTGGACATTTTTACAAATAATTAAAACAAATCAGCAATGCAACAGCTGAATCAATGAATATTGTTGTATAGATGATGAAAATAAATATATTGTGTATAATTATTTACTTATTTTAGGTTAAAGTTTAGCAATTATAATTATAATTAAGTAAAGTACTACAGTAAACCCTCCTATAGCGCGATTTCCTATAACGAATTTGACAGTTCATCCTATATTGTGAATTAATTATCAATGTCAAATTACATATTTCGGAAATATGTAATATGTAATGTAATAGTAAAAAACGATGCCCTTTGGTCGACAACAAAGTATAACACGTGAGCGTGAACAAACTAAAAATAGAACAAGGTCATTCATAATATGGCCATGGAAAAATGATTGATGCATTGATTTCGTTTAGTTTACAAAATAAATTTACAGCCCTATCCCTAAATTTTGTATGGATGCCTAGACTTCTATAGAGATCACTTCGCTATACGAGGGCTGACTGTACATATCGTTTATGTCTATTATATAATTATTATTTGTATGAAATCTTCCGAGAACTGACAGTACATGAAAATCATAATTTCATCGAAAATTCCATATGTTAACAAAGATACCAGTTTTATTTTAATACAATAAACATGTGAGGGTAATGACTCGAAAGTCAAGTTTTAATTAAAATTTAATCGTGCATATATTTAAATTAATTACATATTTACATGTTTTTTTTTTATATATATGAACGAATCAGATTTTTAAGACCTGTTTAATTAATGATTTTATACACTGCCTCTTGAGGTTCATTAATATTCTTAACGATATTTTCAATGCTTGAAACTTTCATGTTTCTAAATAATGTTATGAGTTTTATAAGTCTTTCCAATAATGATAAAAACATATGCATATTCTATTGAATATAATCGCAGTATTTTCCAACCACGTCGTTTTCCTGGTATATGTTTTTTTTAATTGAAAGGAAGAATTAAACTAATACATCTGGATAAAATTCACTTTTATTTACTCAAAAATCAAATGTAAAATAAATTTTGGCTTATCAATAAAACAATTTGGATAAAATTAAATTTTATTAAATGGAAAAATTCTATTAAAAGAGAAGCAGTTGTATTTGATCCTATTTTTAGATTAAATTTGCTCTGATTATAGTTTAAATAAATCATAAAAAACATATTTATTTAAATATCTGAAAACGAAGTAATATTTGGCGCCAATTGATAATGCAATATTTATTTATCATTAGTATTATTGTGAACTTTAAGATGAGCTGGTATTGTGTTCTAGAATGTAGACCATATCGACCTTCATAATCAATTGTATCTTGTTATCATCTATTAATAATGCCCGGCTATACGTATACCTAACCTCACTAAATTTCATAATAAATAGAGGGAATATTATTATTTTTTTGTAAAGAAATGGAAATTTACCTTAAAATAAATATAAGGATGGTTACATTCGCAATGAGTGAACATATCATGATGATGACTAAGATGAGGGTCTCCATGCAAATGGTGTGGTCTTGTCTTTGTCCCAGGGTTGTGTAGTAGGTGTAGTAGTGCCTCGGTGGCCAGCCATCTTCATCCTCGGAACTCCAACCATAGGATGACATCTCGAAAATCAATCACTAAGAATTATCCAACTCAACATCACTATGAACGTTTACTTCGCACTGCACTCTGTTCCGTACTAAACATTGAGTCAGTATTCATTTTGTTTCATCAAATAAATGTGACTAATATGGCAATTCTTGGTATTAACACGTGAAGGAAACGAATAATAGTGTGTGTGGAGTACGTCACTTTGTAATTTGCGGTCGCTTTGCTGATTAACGAAAAAAACGTAAGGCACAAGTCCAGGTCTTTCTATAAAATATTTTTATTACGTCATAAAAATTTAAAAACAATGCGAAAAATATTGTATTTTAAATCTGAGAGGATCGTAAAAATATTTTTCGTTCGTTAAAGTGTGATAAATTAGATTTTAATATGATCTAACGGTATATTAATTAGAAATAAATGTAATATACATATTTCTCAGTATTATAACAAGGAAATCTGAAATATAAATTATCGGGAATTCGTTCTATTCAAATATTATTAGCATTGTATTGCCATGGGTTTATTTTTGGTGCCGTGGAATACCACAAAAACCGACAAATTACGCTTTTTTCGATGTGAAAACCTTTGAAACCCGATAGACGTAAAATCGTCCATTCGTTCACGTACTCGCCAAAAAAGCAAACAGCCACGTAAAAAATGGGAATCGAGCGTGAAGATGTATAAAAAGTGTATTGATGGATCCATTCCGAGAACACTGGCCAATTCTCACGTGGAGGCCCGTGGGACTGTGATGTAAATGATGACAAACAATACAGTGATTATTGGCCGACCTTTCACTCAAATTGTGCACGTGTATTTCTAAACTAATTCATCTCTTGTAAATGTTTGTAAATATGCAAAATCTTACGCGTATATTCGGAATCAATCGATGAAATCAGGCGTTAATCAAAAAAAATTCCGTTCAATAACAAATTTCTTGCGATGGAAATTCTTATTTGTTGAAAATAGTGACATTGCATGTATCATTTTATTACTGTTTTAGTATACAAATTCATCTTTTTTTTGTACGTTATCTCAGATGTAAATATCAAATAATTTTATGTTATCTTAAAAATTATGACAAAATTATTTTAGAATTAAAAATGGCCTAGTATCGTCTAGTTTTGTTACTATGCATTGATCCATTTGAATAATAATTAAAAAAATATAGTCCAACCACCTCAGCCTCGGTCTTCCTTTCCTCCGAAGACAGGAAGGCTTGTTGACCATAAACCTTTTCGGTTGTTGACTGTCCTGCATCCTTGACACATGACACTGGAGTCTGGCCACTCTGACAATAGCTGTGACCGGTATATCCTTGAATAGTCTATACCACTCCCCGTCGTCGAATACGGTTCGAAATATTCATCTCAAAATTCTCCTCTCCAGAATATCCAGTTGTCGCTCATCTTGATTTATTAAAGCCCAACATTCAGATCCATATGTTAGGACGGGCCTGAAGAGGATCTTGTAGAACTTGTAGACCGTAGATGCCTTTGAAGTCCAAAATAGCACCGGTTTGCCAGCATGGTTCTTCGTCGTACTTCCAAGTTGGTTTCATTGTAATTTGTAACAAGTGAGCCGTGTTATGTGAATTCTTGGACGGCCTCGAAGCTATACTCTTCGACTCTCAGGGGTACAAGTATTCGTCCTTGACATATGGGCATGTATTTTGTCTTGGTCTCGTTGATCCTTAGTTCCATGCCAATTGCCGCCCTCATTATTCACTGGCATGCATCTTTGAGAGCTGTGCGAGATCTGGTCACAAAATCTATGTCGTCCGCATAGGCAAGAAGCTGCACCGATTTATTTATTAAAATTAATATCATTGAAAAACGTTATTAATCTCACTAAATTAATATGGAATAAATATTTAGGAACTGTTATAACTTATATGTAATAATTAATATTATATATTTTTCCGCAAAAATGTTTTTCTTGTTTTCCTTGACGAATAACGCGGGCTTTTCTCATTTCCATTACTAACCTTCCCCAAAATAAACTCTCATTATTATTGCGAGAGCTAACCTTTAAGGTGAGGTATTTTTTCCAAAAAATTGTCAATGATAATATTTTTTTTTAACGCAAGTTTTAATTCTAATATATTTCATTAAGTTTAAGGAAAATTAAATAAATAATAAAATCATTTCTTTAGAATCCCTTGCCTATATTGGGACACCTCACCTTAAGGGTTAAACTATTTTACAAGCCAATAATGAATAATATTCCTTTTGATAGACACAAAAAATAAAGAATCTTAATTTAGATACGGTACCATCCCGATTACCCATGAGCGTATTATCCGTATACGACTCCGAATATAAAAAAAATAAAGATTACAAGGGAAATCTTCATCGAATCTTACCTTCCTAACTCTTCCTGTTGATTATTAGTCAGAAAGGGGTATGGATGGATGGAAAGATCTTTGAATATTGGTTAAAAACTAAATAGGTTCCAGAACTGAAAGATATTTTAAAAGTAAAATTGCTATAGAAACTGCACTGCTGTTAATAAATAATGCTACCGAAAGCATACTGAAAACTGACGATCCTTCAATTTAATCAATTGATAAAGTGATTATTTCTATCCATGACTTTCTTAAAACCCTTTGTAAATCAAATGACAACTTGATTAAATAATATACAAAGAGTAACTCAACCTTGGTACAAAATAAAGCTTATAATACTTCTTCTATCGTAAAGAAAAAAATACTAGACGTAGAAAGTTTGTTTATTTTATTCTAACGAGCACGAAACAAGACTTTGAAGATGTTGTCAAGAAAAACATTGAGTGTTTAGAATACCATTCATATGTCATACGAATATTAATTAGAGAATGAGGATGATGAAGAAATTTTCAATCGCTTTAATCACAACAACAGCACTGACTACTATTGAGATTTTATTGGAATATATTGGGCAATGGGGATTCTAATATAAGGATATAATAGCTCTTAAAATCGTTAAAAGATTCTTGTAAGCGAAAATCACAGATTTTCTTAGTATGTATTAACCATGTTTAAATAAAAGTCTACTTTAGTATCGGATATGTTATTGTGTTTAATAAAAATAAAATTAATAGTTCGGATTATCTATGTTTTTTATTATCCGTACAGCTCCAGTCACCATAAGTTCGGATAATTAGGATTGTCTTAATATTTTAAACACAATATATTTGGATTAATATATATTTTTATATAAATGGGTCGGTCGAGCTAGCTAAATGCGTATAAAAATAACACTGAATAATGATCTTACTATTTCTGGACTTTTCTGGAAAAATATGTTCAGCTGTGGTTAACGTTATCTTATGCTAATTGAAAGTTGTTGAAATACACATACATTTTTCTTTTGAATTTTATTATTATACATTCATGCGCATAATAATAAAATTCTTGATGTCATGATGAGCAATTTTTGCGTGACGTGCAGGTGTGGTCAAGTCAGTTACCGTTAAATGCATTGGAGATTCCGGTCCGCGACATGTGCATTAAATAAATGCACAATAACAAAAAAAAAGCTGAATCACAACCCGGATATTAAATTATTATTTATTTATTTAAATCATGAAAATTTCATTTAAAAAATTTCATTAGAAAAATCAATCGTTTAAATAATAAAATTAGCTTTAAAAAAATATAAAAAAAACTGCAACAAATTGGCGTATTCCGCAGAATGCATTAACCAAATGTACACATCTAGTTCACAATAATTAATTCGTTGAGCAATTATGCAATTAATATTAGTAAAACAGTGGTAGAAATTTATTACTGTCATCAGTGAAACCATACTGGCAATTAGTAGTGCACTGGCAATAAACCATATTGACCTTGTCTGCGCGTGCGCGTTAACAATCCGAATCAAACTAATCAACAAGCCACGAAACATGGTTTAGCATATGTGTATGTGTGGTCTGATTGGTCCACTGTGCGCTCGCATCAGTCACTGTGCACGCCACTTACGGGACAGCACCGTTTGTATCGTGCGAAAATAGTTAGGCCCGAACATTTTTGCCAGAGATGGTATCTGAAAAATTGCGAAAATATGGCCCGATTTGCTATTTCACGCCGATAGAACAAGCCAATATGACTTAAAATAAATCTGTTGTTTTTTATATACATTTTCCAGTTAGGTAATATCTCAAATTTTCACATGAAATTCACATCAATCAATCTGACTTATCAATTATCTTTACATATACGTTTATATTATTTCTTGTTAGATATTTCTCAGCATATTGTATTAAATATTTTTCGAAATTTTGAAAGGAAAATTATTATTTAATACTTCCTAGGTGATTGATAATAAATAATTGTATATTCATAGCAACGTTTTAAATATAAATGGTAATATAATCAACACGGTATTTCTATAAAATTGTTGTGATCTAAAACGATCTTGATTCGCAAAAATATGGCTAAAACTTAGAAAATAATCAATAAATTGATTGTATCCATTTGTAAAAAATACTAAATCTATAAGAAAAGAAGACAAGATAAATCAACATATATCAGAAGTTGATAGTATAGATCAAGGGATGTCAATCTTTTTATTCCTATTGCTCATTTTTTCCAAGGGTATGAAACTAGGCACTTTTCCTTTTCAATTAAGTATTGATCGCATGTTCTATTTTATGTATATACATAAGTTTTAATATTCATGAGGATTTGGGGATAAGGAATGTGCTGAAAATAAAAGGATCGGATTGCTTTTAAAAGATACGACAGGAGGGCTGGATTTAATGTGGATTTAATTTCTGATGTGGATTTAATCTTCTTTTTTTCTAATTTTACATGGGGATAATTTATTGTCGTCGAGCGTAGGATTATGATATTTTTGAGAGTAGTTTGAATAGCATTTAGATAATAATAAGGTAGGATTTTAATGTCTTTTCGTATAGCATTCCAGATAAACTACGCGGCGTTTATCATTTGTATGAAATAAAAATTATACTTTTTATCTTATCTAAGTCTCCTCTTCAATATTTTCAGTAAAAGCATCTTTTAACCGGTCATACACCCTCAAGTACAAAATATTTTCATCTTCCAATATTCAATTTAAGTTCGTTAAGGTGGGTACTAATCTTTTAATTTTCTCTGGTGATTGAACATAAACTTTTAAAAATTCGTAAAACTGATAAAATTCTCTCTTCAATAGATCAAGTTTTTTTGTTCAAAGAAGATCGATAAATACTGAAACAATATTTTACTAAGTGATAAGAGTTTTATAAGCTTTTCGAAGCTCCAAATTTATTTCATAAAATCTCTTGAAAATATCTGCCAAATAAAAGGGATAATTCTTCGTTGTTTTTAATTGTTGACAGCGATTGATTTGATTAATACTTGCAAGAATATTATGTAATGTTACAAAATGAGATAAACATGAACTTTTTGATAGCCACTGAAATTCTGTGTGTAAAATTAACCTAATAAAATCCTCTATTGCCCTGGCTTAGCTGTCGAAACATATTTGGCATTGAGTCTTGTTTACAGCTCTAATTATTATGCTTAATTTAAACATTTGAACTTGAATAATAACAGAACGGTGAGTATCTTCAGCATCCGACAAAACCCCTATCATCCACTACGAAATTTTGAATCTCCTAGTGGGCAATAGGGCCAGATTCACAATCCTTGGTTTGGTAGAGACGAATCATTTTATTCAAAAAAGTATAAAATAAAACCTTGATTTAGTAGTATTAAGTAGAATTGTAAAATTCCAAATGAAGACTCCTCTACTATAAAAAAATTGAGAAAGATGTGTATTTTAAGTACTTACTTAGCCAAAAGCCTAAATAATAAAAAATAAAATCATAGACTTCCTAATAACACAGCAGGTTAAGATTTTTCACCAAAAAGAAAACGTATTCGCCCTTTTAAATGATAATAAAATTGTATAATTAAATCCGATTTTCTAACTATTTTTATTTGTTAAACAAGAATCTGTATAACATGGATTTTTTAAAATCTTAAGACACTCGTAGGGGATTCCTCGTACTAATCTAGAAATATTACATCAAATAAAGATTAATAATTTCAGATTGATTATCACATGATAAATTGAAATTTAATTAACTACATAATTTTCTTACACAAAATATTTGCAGGCATCACATTTACCTTTTTTAATTTTTTACATTACCAAAATCTTTCCAAATTATAAAAATAAATTGGTGATAGTTATTTTTCATGTGAAAATGATCAAACGCATGATAATTATTTTTCAATTTCAATTCAATTCTTTTTTAGATTTATTAAAAAAATTTTAGCTAAATCCATAATAAATACATTTGAATTGAACTGAAATAATATATTAAATTTATATTTATTTTCATTTTAATAATATTTAAAAACATATGGCTGAATTAAAATTGCAATATTGTGAATAAGTTCATGCAAAACGATAATGGCAAATTTGGCAATCGTAAATCGACGAGTGTGGAAACAGCACTTATTCAAATAACGTTATTAAGTACGATTTTTAAAAATATATTTTTAGCATTTTAAAAATCGAGAGTTATATAAAATAATAACATGTAAAATTTCTCTCGCAGTACTTATTTAAAATTGTATCCATATTTATATGAAACACTTCCGGTCCAAAAATTAGCAGAATTTTCACCAGACACGTGTCGCTAGAAAATCACACAACCGTTAATATCAAATTTAACCCACAATTTTTTTCACGATAATTTTCATCTAATAGGGATTGCCTAAAACCGCAAAACACACATACGTACACCGATTATTATTTGAATCAGAATTAATAACGTAATTATACATAGAGATTTTTTTCACCAAAATGCGAGAGCTTAACAGTTGTATTGTTGATCGGCCAACAAGCTTATTTAACGAGACAAGCTAACAAGATTATAATTAAAGCGATTCTAACTTTGTGAATAATTGTGTTGCAGATTCAAATACTATTTAACACGTTGGACCAATACATGTTAAATATCGAATTTATTATATAACGGCGAATTCACTGTTATTGTTATTAATTTTATTTCATCCGATTCAGCAATATGATGTATGAATCAATTATTATAAAGAGAAAATTTTGACAAATTGCAAAAAAAATATAATAATCCACGTATTATCCAAATTAAATATTAATATTTATATATATTACATAGCAATATAAACAGATACAATTTGTCCACGTCTATTTTATGTAATTAGCAACCATACTGTTTTATTTATTAATGATAAAAAAATATGTATGTTCAACGTATTTAACACCTGATTTTTCATTACATCATTTATAAAAAAATGAAATATTCTAGCTGATTTTGTATATTTGTCATTAAAATATTTATACATCCGTTCTTCTTAATTTTACATTTGTAAAAGTGCTAAATACTATTTCTATTCATATCTTTTAATTATAATTTATTGAAATGACATTTAATTTCTTGAACTTTCAGTCATGCTTTGTCTGATGGTTACGTATATTTTTTCAAATAACAGTCCCATTTATTTATCTAATCAATTGAAATATTTCTTGGAAATATTATTAATGTCCATTAGGTAATTGAGTAATATTTATTGAACATATTTTTTTCACAATGACACCTTTTGATTATATGAAAGCTTTATCCTTATAGATATTGAACAATTTAGTTATGATTTAAATTATAAGATTGTTGTATACTAGATGCAGTGATATTTTTCTTTATATAGTTTAAATATTCTCAATGAGATCTCCGTATAGACTCGCTGATGACCACAACAATGAAGATACTTACAGTTATTTTTTATATTTAATTTTCTGATAGTATTATTAAAAGATACTACAAAGATAGTATAGGTGTAGAATTTTCAATATAAAATATTTTTGGGTCAAATCTTTTACATTTCTCTTAATGAATTTGCAATTATGAATAAATTAAATTTGTTCGCTAAATATATATTCACTACTTATTATAGATACCATATATTCTTCATTTTTGCCGAATCAACAGCTAAATTTATGTTTTTACGAATATAATAAAGTTTCTTATAGAATTTGATAAGAATAATTTTCAAAATACTATGGAAATTTATTTACAGATCATTCAAACATACTTACTTACCAATTATTTTAAATTCCTACTTTATGTCGTAATTTAATACCCCTTTCTTGCATTAAGAAGTAGGAAAATTTTTTCAATTATTCTCGACTTTATTTTCTAATAAATGCATTTTTTTCAAGTACCATGTGCATTTTTCTATAATATTTGTTTTTATTATATTCGAAGCTTGATTGAAAATTAATTAATAATAATTGTGTTATTTCAAAATAGTCAACATCAGAGGTTTTTATCACATTTTGTAAATATGGCAATATTTATTCATAATTAATGAATTGAAGTAGTTTAAAATCACAATTAGTTATATAATAATTCAATTATAAATTTGAATCATAGTTTTAAATCAATTAAATTTAATTAAAATGTATTAGGGCTCAGTTCCGATTTTCGTTAAGGAAAAAAATGAGTTTTCCGGTTTTCGGTTCAGCTCTGAGTTATCTAATATCTTTTTATTTTTACTAATATTAAAAGTTTAATAACTGAATCTGAATCTAAATTATATACATATTGTAAAATGAGATGGATCCTTGATTTGCTGATTGCTGATACTTAGCAATAAATTTTCGGTGCTTATTATTGGCTGATGAAGCTCGTTAATATTCTTGTTTTTCCAGAACATTGTCATGATTTTTATTTTTTTAAAAGGCAATCTTGGTCCACTCAGTTTTTCCGAATAATTATAACCTGAAAAGAAAGAAAAATCAGTAAGTGTGACCCTTTTAAGAGTGTATACATTTTTTTTGGCATATTTTATTATATAATAATAATTTAATTTAATTTTTTCACGTATGAAGTATACAGAGTTCAGAAGCATATTTATTTATAATTTTAAAATATTATAGTTACTACTAATTATTTAAATATATTTCAACGTATTTTCATTTAAACTATTTTCATTATCTCGTAGAATAAACTTTAAACCATGTTCCTGCCTGTTCAAGACTAATTGTCTCGCTGAAGCTCCTAAAACCATGATTGCAATTTTGTAGAAATGAGGACATTCATTTTTATTTTGATTAGACCGCGTAAAATAGGAAAGCTTGACCTAAATATTTGTATTAAACACTTAATACATTCAATTATCATAAGAGCATAACATTAGCATAACAATGGTGATAATGGGAACGTATTTTATGTTAGATAATAGCAATACTTCCTTATATCTTCTTCAATGCATAACCATCTGATTTGCGATAAGACAGACACCAGAAACGAGTGCAAAAGCTAAAACAATAGTGCAATGTTTGAGGTCGCGACACAATGCCCCACCGAATCATACTATAGTCAGATCTAACGGTTAGATCAAGGTCGAAACGATGTGAAAATCGTTGTTTACATTTTGATTCTTCAAAATAGCACGGTTAATTTTGAACATTGTAATGCGCGAATTATGTGAGAATTTCTCTAATGACGAGGTCTTAACTCGCCCTTGATTTGGTATATTCCATAGAAGACGCCGTATTTATGACCGTTGATAGATTGCGCCTTGTTAAAATAACAAGAACAAGTCATAAAAATCATATAGGTAGTCGAGGTGAATAATGATGCATTTCTTTGACGCACATACTGGTTGTCGTCGAAGAGTTGATCTATAAAAATAATCAGGGTCTCTTCTCCAACCTCATTGCGTCTGCAATTGAGACTGATCGCGCATATCTTTAATTTGCAATATTTATCTGCGGCGTTGGTCAAATCGTGCTAAATTAAAAAATAAAATTGGCGTATTGCATCAAATTTATTCGTCACCGAACATATTTTTTTTTTTCGCAACGCGGACAAACAAAACGAGAATGATGGGACGTATTTAATGAGTCAGCCTACTAAGAAACGAGGTCTCTGTCCCACCGATGAATTTATGGACACCATCAATGATGATGATGATAAAATAAACGTTGATGGTTACATAAAAAGCGATATTTTTACACGGTACCATTCTTTCGGCGACGTGAAAAATTCGCAACAACGAATAAAAAAATACGACAAATATATCTGCGCGGCTATCGGCAACCAACAAAAACGTCCATGCAAATGGAGCAATTGTCGTGATGCCATTAAGGTCAATGAATCCTTAATGCAAAAATTTTAATATGGAAAATTGCATGCAAAAAATGCACGAGACAAACCTTGCGCTTGACAGTAATCATACACTTTTTTATTATTATTAAATTTATTTATTTTTTCTATTTAATTTTACATCACATAGCACACGTTGTGAAACATTACGCTATTAGACCGAAATTGAACTAATTATCTCCGCTTTATTATTCCACTTATGAAATTGAGCTAGCGGAATTTGATTGAAGATGTAATCTCAATGTGTCTCGCTGGACGCTGCATACAATATTTCATTTTATAATTTAATGCACTTTAATATATTTTTTCATCAATCGGGTCATGGGTATTAATAGATGTGTATACACGTTAGTCTATCAATATGCTAATTTTTACCCAATAACATTTTAAAAGAAGTGGAGGACGAATGTGAAAACGGTTTTTCTAATACAGATCGCTGAATTTTGCAATTTTTACATTCGAATATGTATCATAAAAAAATAATTTCACCGTATATGTCAAATTATAATGCAAATTTAATGAAAAAATAACACAAACAAAGGTATTTTGTTGCAATATTCGATTCATTTCCTTAACAAATCAATAAAATTTGCAATAATATCACATTTCATCGTGTCATATTGATAGACTATTTAATGCTCATTTTATTTAAATAATTATTGTTTTCTTTTCATAGAATATCAATAATTTTTAATCAATCGACTGTACAAAGTCTCCTCCCTTACGAACATAAATGACCTCTGGATTTATCTGTTTTTTTTTATCGTGAATAATGAAATAAATATAGCGCAAAAATTAATTCCCCTACATATAAAATTTAACTAAACACAAAATTTGTAATAAAATCAATTGTAGCTGTGATATTATGATGACTTAGCCTCCATATTCAGCGGACATATGCAACTCTTATCAACTTCTTCCAATTCTCAAAGATAAAAAAAATAATGATTAAATTTCTGTCAATATTTAGGAAATAAAGATGCCATTCCAAAAATTATCGTTCCAGAAGTGCTTGTAATATTTGAAAAAGCTCTGGTACAAGTGTAAGATGTATCTAATATATATGTAGTGATAAAATTAATAAATAGATAAATATTTTTTGAGAAAAAGAAAAACTTCGAGATTTTTATTCGATGATTTTTATGACTGAAAGCAAACAATGCCTCTCGAATTCTATTCATAAGCAGTCAACCCATCTATAGCTTTGAGATAAGGGCCGTGCTATAGAAACCCGCTCTATAGAAGACCAGGGGCATACAAAACTTGGGCTTAGGTTTTTTAACAGTAATTTACAAATTGAAGAAAATCATTACAACACACATTTTTTTATTGACATATTTTAAATGACTACTTCGCTCTATAGGAAGGAGCACTATAGAAGGGTTAACTCTACAATGTTAAATATTAATTAAATAATAATTAATAGATTTATTTTTTTTATTATGCTTGGGTGCTTATATTGGAGGTTGAAATCAATGTCAGGATTGAGTTGGCAAGGAATGGATTTATCAAAACGAAAAACTTATATTTTCGCCAACTCTCCTTGGAGATACTAATCCGGAAAAAGCGGTGCTACGTGTGATCTGTATTTCTTTATGGTTGCGAGACATGGACGTTGCTGTTAGCGAACATTGACCAATTTGAAGGGCTACCGAATAATGTTGAAGATTCCATGGACAGAACACGTCAAGAATACAACCGTACTTCAACTTCAAACCGTAAAATCGAGTTTGGTTATCACATCATTCTCAGATAAAAGTATCACCCTCTGTAGACGATGGTCTCCATGATGATGTAGGGACAAGTGTAAGGTAAACCGTGGTTAAGAAGATAGAAGCTGTCGTGACTCCGCCACATTCGCAAATGGAACGAATTGGGAGTTCCAGAATTGTTTCAGCTCGCCAAAAATCGACACAAGTTTAGAGAAAAGGTAAGATCAAGTAGATCACCTTAGTCATCCGGAGAAGATTTATATTAGGTTTAGTAAAAAGTCATGTCGTATATTCAAAGATAGTTTTAGAGTCAGTTGTTTTTAGTCCTTTGACGAGTCAAGACGTGTTATTTTATTGTGTGCTTATCGAGACACGACTCCATCTGTGTTTAATACAAAAAAAAATTACTAGACCCAATCGCAATGGATGAATTTGTTCCTTCAGAAGACCATTTGCGAAAACTGCATTCTCTTCCAGTTTCACTGCAAGAAAAACGCAACTATGGCTACAAGAAATATTTGCGACATTTATGGAGACGTATTAGGTGTCAGAAAAGTCAACGCTGGTACAGAAAATTCAAATTCAGACACAGACCTTGTACAGTAAATAAAGCCGCCATAAAATCTCAAATTGAAAAAAACCCAACTTTAAGCATCAAAGAACTGTCAAATATAACCGGCACAAAGTGGTTTATCACTCAGAAGTGTCTGAAAAAAATGTGAAAGATTCGAAAAGAAGGAATTTTGGGAGAAAATCTTGGAAAAAAAATGGATGACTTGGGTTTGACGGCTTTACTGCATCTTGCTTACTCGCCAGATTTAGCCCCTTCAGACTACCATTTGTTTCGTTCTATGGAACACTTTTTTTAAAAATAAATCATTCCAAACAGAAAGTGAAGTGAAATCAGCCATTTCTGATCTTTTTAATTCCAAGTCAGCAGAATTTTTAAAGAAATGAATTTCAGATTTGGAAAATAGATGGCAGAAAGTTATATAATGTAATGGTTATTGTTTTTTGTAAAAATAAATCAATAAATGTTAAAAAAAATGAATTTGAATTTTATTTAAAAAATACGACAGGACTTTTTACTATACCTAATATATTGGTGTCAAAACGACTTCTTTCAAATGAGCAGAAGAGCTGGGTAGAACCTGCTCTGGCCACCTCTTCGGCCGCCGCGGACCCTTGGAGCCACTCTCGCGGAGACTAGCAGCAGATTGGCCCTCTGATTCTTTCGGATTGCCATCCATCTGCGGTGGACAGAGCATCAGCATCGACAGCAGCTTGTAGATGAGCTGCCGACTCGCTTGCTGTGGATGAGTAGATATTCAAAGCGGTTGGCGTCACTAACCGGTCGTAGCGTGAAGGCCACCGGTCAGTGACGCATCGCTCTGCACAGACGCTGTTACGTACGCCGCGTGACAATGACCTCAAACTTGTGCCATACTGTACACGCGGCCTGCGGACTACGCGACCTGCTATTACGCGGATCGTAGACAGCCCCCTGCTTATCAAATAAGATACAATATAAAAGTCGTAGTTGGTTATAGCTCTTGATTGCGTTCTGCTTTGTTAAAATGGGGCATTTTTCTATTGCCATTCTTCAAAACTATGTAAAAATCTGCACAATGTAATCAAATTATTTAACCATCATGTAAATATGAATGGTTTCCTAGCATTAGCATTACACCTATGCATAATAAACTTTTTCCTGCAATTTATTTTGCATTTCGTTTTATTGCAGAATACGTTGTAATATAATTACGCATTTCAGTGCCACACATACGTAGCCCCTGCATTTCTAAACGACTGCTCTAGAGACCTTAATCAATTATGCTCGAAAGTTATTGTATAGGGTATCGTAATATTCGTGTCATAGAAAGCAACATTGAATTTATATTTTAAAACAAACAACAGCATCGGCGATGGTTTTCGCTAAATATTTTCAACCGCGTCGAACATCCTCGATTCATTCAAGCGTCCAGAATGCGTAAAACCTGTCCGATGACACGGGTAATCAACGCTGCATGTACCTGGACCCGTTGCCTTATGAATTAACCATAAAACGATGCTCTTCAATCGGCATCGACCGGCGTGAAGCTCGAAACGCGCGGATGCTGCAATCGAAACCATTGTCGCCGAATGGGAAACGCGACGGCGTCGCCGACAAATTCTTGGTTTTTTGTGTGAAACCGGTATGGACAGGGTACGGAGGAGATAGACCTCTAGCCCTCCAGGAGCCGCGGCCACTTCCTGCTCGTCCAGCTCCAGCGGCACTTCCTGCGGCCTCATCGATTATTTAACCTAAACCGGGCCCGGCGATTTGCCGCATCGGGCATCAGACTCTAAACCCGTTCTCGACGACGTAAGACGAGGCAATCTCCACGTTTTGTAATCATATATCTGCCCATGTAAATTATGTTGCGTTTCACGGCCGCGTGCAACAACTGCAGACCACCTGCAGCGCCAATTGGATCGTTCTTATTTTTTTTTATTGCATCTCTCATCTTCTAGAATTGATTGACACTTCTGCGTCGGCCGATGCCGCTTTTTCGGGTTATTTGCGGGGTTTAACGAGTCGCGGATAAATGGGCCGTGGCGAATTCTTGACGCGGTGAACAGCTGTTTCGCTATGCTGCCATGATGGATTGTGTCTTGATGCCTCCAATCTTATCCAATATTACGATGATAAATTTATGTTGCTAATATTTTGAGAAATCACCATGTAATTATTCTACGGTATCTGAAATAAATGTTATGGCATACTATATAAATTTAATAGACAATATCCATAACCGAAAAGCATTATTAATTTTATCGTAATGATTTTACTTCAATAAAATATATATATTCTCAGGAACTCGGGAACAGATATTTTTCATAATTAAAGCAAGACTGAAATTCATGTAAAAATACTTCATATATAATAACGATTTTCTTGAAATATTTTTAACTTGAGTTTAGGGACCTGAAATTGTGTAATGATTGGGTAAACCCCCATTTGGCTTGATTCGCCATGGATTTTACTTGAAAATAAAAAATATAAAATATTCTTTGGCCAGAAACAATATATTATGATGCTTCACATGTATTCGTCGTGTGATTTGTTATTATTCCGAAAATTAAAAAAAAATACATGAAAAGATGATGTTTTACTAACATTGAGGGAATAAAGAGTTGCACTACATTCCATAACTGCTTCAAAGATTGAAAAAATCTCTGGGAAAAGTATATTATATTATTTTATCAGACCTCATATTCTTTCTACTCTGAAAAAATAGCGTGAAAGTAGGAATTATGATGTGTTGATAATTAATTTGTATTGATTGTTTGATTTATTGAACAGCAACGCAAGAATAATGTAATTTAAATACATAATCTTTAGCATCGTTAGAAAAATATACATACAGTAGAACCTTGATTATCCGGACTAATTGGGGATGAAGGTAGTCCGGATAAGGACAAATCCGGATAATCGAAAAAAATCATAATTGACAGGAAAAGACGATTATGTATTTAGTATGAATGTTTTTCTTCAGTTTTATAAAATAATAGCTTTAATATTAAATTACATTTGATTAAAAAAAAACCAATTATCGATTTTTGCTTAAAACTAGCTTTTCCTTTTGAAGCTGCTAAATCGCGAATACTTTTAAAACATATAAGTTGTCCTGAATCACACTCTTCTTGACTCTCAAACCCACTTCATCACATCTAAACACTAAGCTTCAGAATGTGTTGGATAATATTTCACCATTCATCAGGCTTTTTTTCTGATGATCATATTCAACCGGAGAAGACTATTGATATTTTTAAAGCATCTAGGGTTCTTTGATTTCCCCAAATGGAAACAGTGGAAGTCTATGTCGCACCTGTTGCATTGCTTTTACTACTACATTAGCGGTGACGTTCTTTACTAATTTGTACCTAGTGCGAGTATTTTTCGTCTTGATTCTAAAAGATTTATGCGTGGATTCTTTAGCATAGCCAGTCTCGTCAGCATTACTCGATAAATTATTCATCGAATCCTTCCCTCTTCCACAAAAAATGTTCAATGTCAATGAAAGTGTTTGCTGAAGATATGTCAGCAAGCTTTCCCCATGAATTTCAAGTTCCTGATACCACGTCGTCAGCAGATCTCCAAGCCAGCCCGAGCTTTCTTTGCATGGGGAATCTCCATTTTAATCTTGTATTAAAATATTGCCTTTTCGCACAATAATGGACCAGATATTGAAACTGGCCAGTGATCGTCTTTGTATAGACCATAAAATACACTCTTCAACTTCTTCATTTGCTGATTTTCGCCAACTTTGCAGCTCTGAGGGTTCCATCTTCTGACATTAAACCATTGGTAAACTTTAAAACTTTTTCACTTTCTTTTTTTATATCCGAGATCGTTGACGTTCCGACACCATATTTATTAGACAAAAACCTGGACTTGGTGAAACTTGAACAAATGCATAAAACGCATTTAAACACGTACGTAAACAGCAGATGTGAAAATCAGCACGCCCGTACACAAAAAACTAATTCGTATTTTTTTTGTTTATTTTGACTAATCCGGATAATCGAAAATCCGGATAATCGAGGTCCGGATAATCGAGGTTCTACTGTAGTTAATTTTCTACAGATCTTAAAATAAAATTTCACAACTTAATATTGCAATTTTCTTAAAATACATAATAAATAATATTAATTGCATTAGATTTAATTATCATCAATTACAATGATATACAAAAAAACAATGATCATTATTTAACTATTTAAAAACAGCAATTTGGCGCGATGTTTAATTGTTTCTAAGTACATAACATTTTAGCAGAGATCACCATTGAACAGAGAAGACTCGGCAATTAAATAATTCCATCACAACAAAACCCGCGCATATTTTCGCACAAAAAAATATCAGCAAATAGCAGGTAGGTGCAAGAGCTCAATTATTTTTTTGGCATAATTAGCGAGTGTGGCCCAACAGCGGTTAACTAACGTTTGATTTATTGTAATAATCCGCGAAATATCAGCAATAATAATTGCAGCTCTAATGCGTCGGCAAAAGTGATCATCGTTGCGCACGATAATTAGCGTTATATAAATATTAGACACATCAGAAATAATATAATATAATATGAGATAATGTGACATATACGTAGTGACACGACACGTGTGTGGAGGCTTACGCCATTGGCGTGTGAAGATTGGCGCGAAAGTGTTGTCGCGCGACGGTTCCGACGTCGATGCGTTATGGACGATGGACCAGTGTTGCAATTCGTTGCAATGCAATGTTCAATTATTTAATAATTTTCTTAAGCATAATCTTCGATATTATATGTTTGCCTAATAACGAAATAACCTAATAACTAAAAAAATCGAATCAAATAATATTACAGAGAGCTATAAATCAATTGAGAGCCGAAAGCTTACTTCAATTATCGAGTTTGTTAAAATATATCAACTATTACATCGTTCGCGGCAAGATTCAGGTAAGATGAGTATCCGTAAGTGTAAAGGACGTCCTGGTCAAAACACATTCGACAGCGGTCTAAAAAATGGACCATCTCCTAGGCAGCAATAAATAAAATAATATTAGACAACACGATCGCCTACTTCGGTTAACGGATAAGGCACGAAAAGTAGCAGATAATATTGGGTAAATCAAAACTGTATGTGCTTAAGATAATTTATCCACCTGGAGCTGAGTGCTTTTCGATTTGTTCTATCCATCCCAACTGCACTCATTACAATTTTTAATAAGCGTTCGGTAACCGTTTTCTCTACTACTATTGGGATTGATTTTCATATAAAATACGAGACACAGTGTGAGAATAAATTTACAAATAATTAAAATATATTTGGGTTCAATAAATATATCCAGTACTCTAGATAAGAACATGTTTTCCAAAGATCGTAGGCAAAACACTATCGCACTACCAAATTCTATCTTGCATATATTTTAAAATAATTTTAGAATAGATCGAAAAGACATTTTCATTGATGAAATCTTAATCAATATCTTGACAGTTTTTTTAAAAAAAAAAATGATTATTCTAAAAATAAAGATAGTTATTCATGATATGCTTCTAGATTTGGTCGATATATTGGATTTTTCTACTAATCAATATGACGCGTAAAATGACACGCACACCCGGGAATGTCACGCCGCACACTGAGTACACGCCGCAGGTAGACCGACCGCCAAATTCTCGCGGCACATGTCGCTAGTATACGTTTCACTCGCACTTGGCACATCGTGCTCCCGTGGTTACATAAGGAAATATTGTTTTTTTTATTTTTTTGCAATTGCGGACACTAAAGGTCAATGATTATTTACAATATTAATACTTTAGACTTTTTTAGACAAACACAAAAAGTTTGTGATATGCAGGATTTATATTAAAAGAGTTATTCGAGAAAAATAAGAAACCTGGGGTTCTAAATTGACCCCATCGGCACGGCTAGGTTAAAGAAAATAGAACAGGGATTACTTCTAAGTTAAAAATTAGACCATTTATATTTCCAAACTTTGACTTTGGTTAACTAGTAGTTTTTTTTCGTGATTCGTGAACTTTTAAATGATATTTAAACGATCGTCATCTTCATCTCGTGTCCGGCGTTCGATGCTTTAAATATTAAGGTAGATTTTGGTCACCTTTATTGCGTTGCGTTGGTTGCATTAAACTGATCTTCTTAGATCCAAGCGGACACAATTAAAGCATATCTAAGCAAGTGCTTAACAGTCTGCACCTCTCTGCAGTCGTAAGTCGCAGGCTTATTTAAATAGCCCCACTTCTTCAGCGTTTCCCTTGACGCCCGTTCGGAGTCGGTTGAGCGTCTTGTGTTGTTTCCTCCACCCCCTAACTTGTTCCACAATAATTATGTCAATGAACACGTCTACTGCTCTTGAAAAGATGGTTCTTGACTTGAGTCTTCGAGGAAAGGATTCGTGTCCAAACATAAGTTGTATCCTATATTCGACAGGTCCACTAAACATCGGTTGTCACTGTTCTTCTTATATCAAGCTTATCTAATTAGACGACTGGTTTCGTTAAGGGCCATGTTCACTTTCGTAGTGTGGCGGGAACTACCCCATGTGGGTAGAGATATTCACCAACTGTATAGCATAAGGTCATCATCGACACCCTAAGTGCTTGAGGGTTAGCGCCCTTTATAGTTCCTACTATTTTTTTTTGGATATTATTTCTGGTGCTTATTTTTATCTTGATTTTTTCGCACTGGTTTTTGTAAGATAGAATTCGGTTACACCTAAATAAACTGGCTCGAAGTTATGTGTCAGCTTGTTTCCTCATCATTCCACGGCCAGTACCATTCTGGCAAGCTTGTTATTTAGTTGAAAAACAGTTATTTCGGTCGTTTACGGGTTAGGTCTGGGGGCGTTGCTTTATAATACTCATTGAGCGTTTCCAGTGCCCCGGTTAATTATTCTGCTATGATCGCCAAAGACGTATTTTGTGATGCAATGACTAAATCGTCAGCATAGAGGTAGCGGCTTTTCCTATCGTATATCGGTTGATCGTTTTTTTGTGTCTTCCATTGGCTTTTTGTCGCAAAAGGATTACGAAATATCGTCTGTTTCTGAGCATTGGTCATATAATGCTAGTGAGATGCCAGTCCTTGACACTCCTCCAGACTAGCAGGGGGCTATGGTTGACCATATCGCAGGCTGCCGATAGGTCAATGAATACGGCTACAGTGATTTTCTTTTTTTCATACCATTTCATAACATTTTATTTTACTTCAGGGGTATGTAACCGTAGAGAAACGAAGGTCGATTTACTTGAAAAAGCATTTATTCAAGCTGTTGGTTGGCGCAGTTCATAAACCCCTGGTACTGTACGAGTTGCTCTTATGAGCGCCACCTCACTACGATTGAGCTGGTTCACGTGTGATTTTTCTTCTGCGAAATGTGAGGACAGGTGCTCTCAGAAACTCTCCGGTAACCAGAGATATTACTCTGCTCAAACACTTGGCTGTCTATGTAGATATATATCATGTTAAATATCGCCATTTCGTTGATCTTTTATATGAGATTTATGTTTATATTGTTACTGTTATGTTTTTTTTACTATATTATTATTTTTTTGCGTGATTGGCAACCTGGATTATTCTGTAATGCCAATAACGCATTGTCTTTATAAAAAAATAAATAATTGTCTTCTATTAATTGTGTCAGATTTAAGATTAGACCGCTAATTAATTCCTCGATTAATCAGATCCTTCTCAACTATTATGCTATTCTCTCATACAAATAGGTCGAAAGCTTTAAGAGTTACTCAGGGCTTTTTCTAGTCTTAATAAGGCTATTATTTTGTTCTCCATATTTTTAGGACCTTGCTTATTTTCAAGCAATGCTATTACCCATTCTCGTGTGATTAGGGGAAAACTTTTATTAATTCTTAGAGTTTTTCCAGTTTTCATGTATGTTATCCCATTTCTGAGGTCGTTTTCAATAAAAACATAGCTAAAATGTGCTGACTTATAATTATAATATAATATATTAACTTTTTTTAAATGGAAGAGTTCTCTTTTTATTACTGACCATAACCGATATACTAACGCTGTAATAATCTGATAACTTAAAATGTATCAATCTAGAAAAATTCCAGCATATAACCAGCAGAACTTTTAGTTATATATTAATTTCGTTTCATTCTCGATATAATAATCAGTTATTTTCATTGAGGATATCAACGCAGACGACTGCTAATCAAATAGAGATTATTTATGCATGCATAACGTTATTATGAAAAATCACATTGTTATGCCATTCATAAATTCAATAAAAAATATATCTTTAATATCCATTGTGCAATTTTTCAAATGAAAAATTAAATTATTTTTCAATACGTGAGAATTGGATAGTGCAACAGAAGCGGACTGGGCGGGTCTCGGACCAACGGTAGCCAATTTGGGGTCAGACCTCATCCTCCTTTTTCCGATCAACCGGCACGATTCGCTAATTGGATGCAAAAAAACCGATAAATTTCATTATTTTTATCCAGTTACAGAAGAGTCGGAAGCTGCGCGCCGTATACGGGACGACACGAAAGTGTTTCACGCCGGCAAAAATAAGTCTTGCGAGCCGCAAGTGCCACACTGTGAGAACCGAGAGTGTCTGTGTGATACAATTTCAAAACTTTGGGAACCTTGGGAAACAACACAGCGTGATGTACAAGAACTAATTGTGGCAAACCGTTGAACAATGCGAAGATCACGATGATGCAGGACGCCGAGAGGTTACCGCGTTATACAACAGACGAGCTCATCAACCGTCGGTTATTGATCTGCTCCATCTAAAACTATCCCAAACACATTCAATTTGATAATAAATTCGATCAAATTAATCTGGGATTATATTATTAATGCTGAAAATATTTTCATTTATTAAATACTTGCATATTTTCAGCACTTTTTCGTGGTAATTTAAATATTTTTTTGGTTTTGTTCCACTGGATGTGTGACGTGTTTTGTTCGTTTCTTAATTGAGCTCGTAAATCCGTTATGGAATCTTGTATTTTAATTAAAAACACAAAAATGCAGGCACAGCCTGAAGTTCATTATTACATGATCCATTTAACAATATTTTAATTGTTTTAAATGATGACATACAGTTGACATAAATTTCATAAAATTTAAGTGTAAATGAGAATTGCATCATTTCATATAACGCTTTGTGTAAATACTTATTATATTATTTGACTTGGAATAATTTTATACAAAACATTTCTGGGACATTTGGGACATAAATTAAGATTTATGGAAAAAAATTATATTATACGGGGTCGTATAATTTTTTAATCCAATGTATAAGGAATAATATACGAAGTTGAATCTTGAATTGTTCTCATAAATATTATTTTATTTACTCAAAAAAAAAAACGAATTACGTCTACATTAAATCAATCTTAGATTAGCTAATTATATGTATTAAAAATATTCTTCATAATTTAAATAATAATAAAAGTGTTATCCACAGAAACCTAAATGATCCAAAACAATGAAGAGATGTTTTAACTTATTATCCTAGAAGGAAATCTACTCCTTAAACTACAATATTAACTTAAAAAATAAACATTAGTTTTTCTGAATGGCTATTTATAGATGAGTTGGGGAAAGGAATGTGAAGTTTTCTAGTAAGATAGTCTAATGTTGATTATTCGTAGTAGATCTTGTAGAATAGAGTGCGAGGAAAACGACTATGATAACTAACGGTAGATTCTCTTTTCAAATGTGGAAAAAATTATGAAACTTTACGGTCAACGACTATAAAATCAAGAAAATATTAAAGAGTGAGGTTAAATTTATTTTTCTAAAATCTTAGTAGTAAATTAAAGATATTCTTAATACTAGTTATGTTACTATATTATAATATAACAAGAAAACATTTAGAATATTCTTTAAATTTCTTGGTCAAGATCATGAAAATCATTGCATGATTATTTGTTGAATTTTCATTGATGTCATTGATCATCTTAACAATGACTTGCATAACAAATTATAGTGCAGATTCTAAATACATCACAACTAGAGCCTGACGATGCAGCGTAACACGCTTAGAAAAACAGATCAATTAATTAAATTATACATCTCATTATAAAAAAAATACAATGAACTATTAATAATCTTTTGCAAAATAAGGCATATCTTCAAAAAATTTTAAAACTTTTATTCCAAAAATATTTCAAAAATTTATTTAACAAAAAAAATCTGCAATTAAAATTTATGTATATTAATAGATAGACATTACAATACAATAAATTAAATTTAACCGAAAATCCTCAGAAACTAACCGCGTCGTCCGAAGGGGTCTATTTATAATGGAAAATAGACACCATTTCAAGTCAAAATATTGATGAATTCTTCAACAATATCTTGACTTCTAAGAATAAAAATAGTTATTCATGCTTGAAAATTAGGTAGATATTTTCGATTTTCTACTAATCAATATGACGCGTAAATGAAACGCGCACTCGGCGATATCTCCCTGCAGACTGAGGATACGGCGCTGGTAGACCGACCTTCAATTCTCGCGGCACGTTTATTTTTTATTTTTTCGCAATTGTGGACAATAAAGGTTAATGATTATTTATAATTTAACTCTTTAAAATATTTTGGATCAATACTAAAAGTTTGTGACATATAGAAATAATATTAAAAGAGTTATTCGAGTCCAAATATCGGCACGGCTATGTTAAATTGTCAAAAATGAATTAACGGCGCTTTTCAACTTAATCATTTTCTAATGAAAAAGACTACGAAAATATCAATTTATTTTGCACAAATATTTTTCCCACAGGGAGTAGAAAGAAATAATTTATTTTTTATTTTTTCGATCCACGATCTAGATTTAAAATACTCAAATGGTTAATCTCTTAAGTAAAGTTCCAATGCCCTTAAAATTAATAATTTATTATACGTTCCTCTAGACTTCTAGTTTAACTACTAGTTTTTTGCCCCATCTTTGTCATCCTAGAATTGTTTATAATTGTTTATAAACCCAATTTTATTTCATTTAGCGATGCTCTTAAATGTAACCGTACTGAATAAGCGAGTTTCCGCAAGAATATATTATAGCTTTATAAATGATCTAACTCAATAAGAGATTTCTATACAATAATGTATTTTAAATTATCCTGATTTAATTTATAAAAATCAAAATTGTTATTTAATAAAATTTGTTACGAGCTTTTGTGACAATTGAGTCACATTTTTATACAAACAAAAAATATGGGGATATATTTTCATGATGATATGCGGATATATAATATTAACAATAAATTAAGCGTTTAATTTAGTAACCAATGTCAAGATATGTCGAGGACATGTGTTCTAATACAATAAACAAATATGACATTGGGCTTATACAACCCCTTCAATTTAATTATTTCGCATATTTTTTTATCAAACCTCGTATAACTCTATTTGAATTTTTCGCATATTTTAATTCAGTTTACCGTTAAAAATATTGAACACAATTCCACGTATCTTCCCAAGCAAATACTGTAGAAGTTAATTGTTCTCTGTTAACTACAAGAACTGCTCGTTAAATATTTAGTCATCGACATTAAATTTCGTTCAAGAGCCAGCCCCAGTTTAAGCATCTAACGATTTCTGCGCGGCATATCAATGCCTCTATTTGAATTCAAGTCGGATTTACCACGGATAAACCCAATACCATTAAACGTGCCACATTTTGACGAAAGCTATCTGGGTCGCTACTTGGCACTTTTAGAAAATGCTAATACAAAATCATTTTAGAAAAATGCATTAAAAATCGTTTGCATCACTTCGCTTTTCACAATGCTTTCGCACGTCTCCGCATTGAGCGGTAATTTATTTCGACGCGTTTTGACATAGCCATTAAAGGAATCGAATATACGAATCTGCATGCATTATTTGCGCAATGGGGATTAATTAATAATTAACACCAATTATATAACGCATTGCGTCAAATTAAATGTGTAACTTGTGCATCCATTAAATTGTCGTAAATCATTGTGAGATTATATGATTTTTTTTTCTTGATATTGTCGGATTATAACGACTGTTTACAGTATACGGTAAACGGAAACCAAGATTTCCCAGTGACCCACATCGTGCATAATGGACTGACATTGAATTCGCATGTAATTCCGCTTTTGGGACTTATAAGTTACGGCGTAAGTGTCCCGTTTTTATATCACCTTATAGCGAAATGCCTTGAAATTCGCTATAGAATTCAATTTGCGAATATAAAATCGTTAATTTTAGAAAGTGTGTGGCTAATGTGATTATTATTAATATTGTAAAAAAATATTATTGCACATTTTTCCTTATGGTATTCAAATTTACAAGCATTTTTTTATAAATACTAGTCATTCTCTGCTGATTGACATACTTAGAAATATATTCTAGATCCAGGAAACATGTTCGTGATAATTTTCTTTTAGCCAAACATATTGCTGAGTTATTAATATGTTTTATAACCGCAATATCGGTTCTTTATTTTAATCGGAAGCAAATTAAATGTCATTTTTACTATATTTGCAAAAAATATATAAATGTCAATGTCATTGATTATTATCATGTATATGACATGACTATGCTTTGAATAATTTTTATTATTTTCTATTTATATATTATCTCATAAAATAAATTAGAACCAGTAATGCAAATGAGACAGATTATATTTGAAAAAAATATCTACCTTTTATATCTACCTTAATATAATATATAATAAAAAATAACGAGTCCATCCTTATATATGTGTATAAAACATGATGACATTCCAAAATGGCAATTTTGAAAGTTCAAAAATCTAATAATTTATTGCTCTGGTATTTGCATAAAATATATATTTTTTGTATATGACATTAATCCGATTTGTTTTTGATTATATAATAGGTTAAAACTTGATTAGTAACAATTTAAAAAATCCTAGTTCTCTTGAATGAAAATAAATAAAGATTATTCATTACTGAAATAGGCTAAATTAAATATATATAAGATGTAGTAAAAATGTCTATCCATTTTTATTCCAGAACTTCTTAGAAAAAAAAATGCAGAGAATATCTCGAGCATTATAATGTCAAGTTTTTTTGTTATACACAACTCTTTTTATATGTGTAAAAAAGTGATTCACAAAAAAATTGAAGTTTGGTTGCATGATATTTAAAAATCTGTGTTATTAGATAGCAACATTGTGGTATAGAAAATCGTATATAAAAACAATAATTAAAATCCAATAAATAAATTATAAAAATATTATTCATAGATATGTATTTTAATTATGAAAAATAAAATAACAACCACAATTCTATTGTGTTAGAATTTAATGTAACTTTATGTTTGTAAACTCTCCTGTGTTATTAAATTTCTTATTATTATTATTATTATTAAAGCAGGGCTTTTGAACCGTTATATTTCGGTTTGGTTTTCGTTCCAGTTTAATATATATAATATATTTACAAAAATATATCAGTTCGGTTCCAGTTTTCGTTCTAGAATAATAACTGTTTTTCTGTTTTCAGTTCAATTCTGTTATTGTTATTTCTTTTCGATTCAGCTTCGG